>SDVV010004657.1:0-19966 GCA_016164225.1 Gammarus roeselii
CATAAACATACACTAGGCTGAAACCCCCTGTATGGGGGGTGGCCGGCGGCATGACGCATTAGACACGCTCACACAAACAACTTCGCCCTTGTGCGCTAAAGGGTCCGGTTGGAATCCTCACAACACACACTCCAGGTTACGAATGCGGTCCAAGGTCATTATCAGCCGCAGGGCCGACAGCTTGATTGAATTACTCCCGCCGCGGCATGATGACCGGGTTTCCTCCCACCCACGGCCATCCTGTCTCTCAACGAGCTGTAAAGAGCGGGAAAGCAGATCTTTACTCACGCATATTCATTGCACGCTCTCTCGCTAACTTCACATTCAAGTCTCTCCTTCCTAACAACCAACCACCCAAACTTCAGTCTCCCTCTAGGACTACGGCCACTCATCCCCGCCCTCATCATCTTTCTTATCAATCTTCCTTCTTCCATCCTCCCCATGTGCCCGAACCATCTCAGAAATCACAAATCCACTCTGTCCTCCAACTTCTTCACCATCCCAGTTCTGATTCGAACCACGTCGTTAGTAAACCTGTCTCTTAGCGACACTCCAGCCATGCTCCTCAAACATTTCATCTCGAAAACCTCAATTTTTTTTTTCTCTCCTCTGCCCCCCCCCCCCGTCTCAGCTTCGTACAGCACAGTTGGGACAACGACGACACTCTCATACAACCCTCTCTTCGCAACCATCCCCTACGTATTGCAGCTCATTACACCCCTTAGTGCACCCAGCACTTTAGACCCCTTCTTCACTCGCGTTTTGACGTCAGTTTCCACTAGTTCAGTCTTCTCCACTCTGTAGCCCAGGTACTTAAAACACTGATCTTCTTTCAACAACTTTCCATTTAGGAGGACACATATAATGCTCACAGCGACAGTTCTCGAGCATCTCATCACTTTACTTTTACCCCCGTTCAGAAGAAACTTCCTCCTTTCATTCACTACCAAACTCGGACACTAGCCTACATAGCTTATCCTCCGAATCCGCCACCAGCGCCGTATCATCCGCAAACAGCAACTGGCTCAACTGCCAACTCCGCTCACTGTCTTCCAACATCTTCAAGTAACGACCCAACACTCTCGCGTTCACCTTCCTGACCACTCCATCCATGTAGCTAGAGATTGAACAGCTAGGAAGACGTCAATCAGCCTTGTCTCCGACCCATTTCCACTGTGTACCAACCACTCCCTTTTCTCCACACTCTGACATATGCTCGGCTGTCATACAAACGCAACACTCATCTTCCACAGCGCTTCCCTTTCAATCCTTTCCGATCACATATAACAAACTGATACCTCTCGAATTGCAGCACCAATATTTATCTCTTTTGCCAGTATATAACAGGACAATGCATGTACTGCGTCACTCAATTAGTACACGCCCGCCACAACACTAATGTTCAGTAGCATTACCAACCATTCAAGAATCGTTGTTCCCCCAACTTTCCGGCACTCGGTCGCTATGTCATCCTAACCAGAGGCTTTCCTTGATTTCATGGCCTCCACCACCTCCTGCACCTCTTCACTTGTAATGGCCGCCACACCAGAACATATTTTTGTTCACCTAAAATTCTGGCACAACCGTCTGCCCCGTCTTGCATCATCGTCCCTTATGACTCTCCTCACCACTCGCTTTACCCCCTTCCGGGGTCGGTGGTGGTCATCGACCACCACTGACCCCGCATGAAACCACATCTAGAAAGCTCTTATTTTCTGCGCCACCGCCAGATTGACCTCTTCGTTCAACCACTCGCAGCCCTTTCGTTTGCACACGGCGTTCACCACACACATTTTTCGAACATCTCAACAAAGCATCTTTGAAAGTCTCCCATCCTACCTCAAACATCTTGCAGGTCCTGCCCTCTCACGTTGTCATATTCCTCCCCCAACGCCCGCTGGAACTCCTAAGCTCTGCTTTCCAACATAGCTCACTCACTTTTACTAACTCGTTTCTTCCTCTTGTTATAACAATCCGTTTTTTACGCATATAATATGTAGCCAAAGTGAGAGTTTCTCACGATGCGAGCGGCTGAATAGGGCTAGCCTCCCCCGAAAATTGATTCCTTCAGCAAACAGATTTGTGCCCTCGGATTTGGTTACCCGTCGAAGACCCGTCGTCTAATGGGGGGTCATTTGTGCCAGTCTGTTGTAACGAGATCAGCAGTTTTCTGCCCGGTATAGGATAGTAGCAGCTGGGCATGGCCTTGTGTTTACTCTCTGTTGTTTTCATGGCCCTGAATATTATTCAAAAATTGAGTCGGAGTCTGTGATTTTCTTGTGGGCCAATAAGTGATATGGAACCGGGTGGACACGACTCTGAGAGGTTGACGAACGGTGGGGCTGCTCCCTGATTGGAGAGGATTCCCTTCTCACGCAGTAGCGCAAGGCGCCTCTCGTCATGTAAGATTGTCAGTCGTGGCAGCCATTTGAAGAATCAGGGCACCTCTTGGTAGACCGACAGTGTGGGGTTGGGCACTGTAGAGTACACATTTCATTCACAACGCATCGTCTCTTTCAGTCTACTTTAATAGCTTACAATTATAAGCCTCTGTGTTCGTGCATTTGTATACTTATTCAGATTTAATAACACCTACACAATATTAATCATATATACTCACTTGGAGCTGCGCTTGTTATAGTATCACAATCATTATTCATGCTCGTTTGAGAAGTACTCTGTTTACTTGTTCTTGTTACTATATACCAAATAATATGATAAAAATAGCCTGTCATCATTACAACCTTGATCCACCTTTAACACATTGAACAACATTAAAATATAAAGTATATTACACTGAGGGACGCGGTGGGATTTTGAAGCGAACAAATTAAAGTTATATTAACATCATTAAAATAAATTCCAATCATCCCTTTAAAGCATAAATGATTCAAGTCCCCTTACACACTTTTTTGTTGAGACACTCGAACCAGCCTATACATACACTTCTCGTGTCACACGCTACCAAGTAAAATAAAACAAACATACAATGGGAGAGCGACGCAGCGTTGAAAAGGAATAACCGTAGGGATGACGGAAAACCGCAACGATGGCGGGCGAACAACATGGCGACGTGGACCGAGTGCCGCGTCAACCCCTGTATGCCCGACTTTTGACCTCGCTTTCAAGCAGAACCAAGGATGACGAGTGGACAGCCGTCTGTCGATCTACGGCAGAAAGACGCAAAACAGTCCTGGGATGCCAGGCTGGCGGAAGCAGACCCCTCTCCGCCATGACTGCCCGTTCTGTCAGGACAGCCACAGCCAGTTTCAAATTGGTTTACAACGCTGCAGGTTCCTTGAAAAGGTTTTGACAAAAAAAGGCATAAAACCTGTAAGTAATCTTATATTTTTAGGCAGTGAAGTGTGAATAATAACTATCGCAGTAGGCCGCTTTAACATAAGACGTGATACTAAGGAAGTCCACGTTAAAATAATTCACCAAACTGAAATATAAATATACCTGTCGAGTTTAATAGTGGTTGTGAAATTAAATTCAAATAGGCGCGCGTGATTAACAACCGCTGATTTATTCGATTCGAAAATATATGTTTTGAATAAAAAAAATGTGACGTCGACGTAAGGTAGTGCTCAATAAATTTTTTCCTGCATATGGTCACTCACCTATAAAACATATCATTACCTATTCCGTGGCAAAGTTCATACAATGAACTGTTGTACGTGGCAAATTTTGTTAGTAAGTTGAAAATGCTTGGTGACGTTTGATGACAAAATGTGCTCATAGTCATTAACTGTATGGCTTTCCGTGGAGTCATGACACTTATATCTTTGTCAAGTGATCAGACATTTATGAAATTATCATTCCTAATGGTAGATGGGATCGTGCACTAATCTATGTCATACAATTGTAGTTATCGCGTGACGCGTAATAGTAAGTAGCACTTACGGTAATTTTATTAATTGCGAGTCGAGTTCGCGTTTCATCAAATGAGTAGATGTTTGGTAGCGTTCCGAAGTGAAACCTAACATTATGGATGAATGCGATGAAATGATCATGCAACGGATTGGACGTAAATATGAGTGTTGTGCAGCCTTGATTGATGCGATACAGGTGTGTGAAGCGAATGACCATGAGAGTAGAGGCACGAATTAACAATTTAACTCACAAAACATTTACAAATACAGAGTACTGGCAATGACTTGGTAAATCAGGGGTAGCCACGCGCCAGTCGTTCCTTAACGATAATTCTTGACTCAGGTCAGGCACGAAAAAAAAGGGTGAATCGTTGTGTTGTTCCTTTGGATAATAAGCAAGAAGTCCTTACTGGTGATGTAGATCTGACGTACGAGCAGACATACAATCAATCCAGGTGTGCTTGAGTCATCCTTTGAGTCAGCATACTAATATATAAAAAATACCATAATATCTTAATGTCGAGGAAGTAACGTTAGAGGCGAACTGGGCATTATGAAATTCAAACGCAGCTAACCCCAATTTACCTGAACAAAGCAAAACACACCGCACCAAAAAACTCTAACAAACGCTCATATGCCAACTAACACAATACATCGATATCTTAAGTGGGTCAATTGCCCCACGATCCAACGTGAAATGCATTTTGGGTACGAATTATTCAAGCACCGACCATCATAAATGGTGTCTTATACCATTTTTGGTTTCCAGGCACAGCGCGAATTTTTCTGTGCGGATCGAAAGCGACAGAATCACGTTGGACTACCCCATGCATGAACACAAGACTGCACGGTGCAGGAAAAGAGTGACTTCGAGGACGGCTAGAACCCCGCGGCCTACGAAAAACACATCGAGGCCGTCTAGAACCCCGCGGATAACGAAAAGGACATCGAGGACTTCGGGAACCCCGCGGTCAACAAAAAACAAACATAGACTGACCTCTAGGACGATGTCACTGTAAGAAGGGGAGGTGTTATAACACTCCGTTTTTACGCGTATAATATGTAGTCATAGTGTGAGTTTCTCACGATGCGAGCGGCTGGATAGGGCTAGCCTCCCCCGAAAATTGCTTCCTTCAGCAAACAGATGTGTGCCCTCGGATTTGGTTGCTCGTCGAAGACCCGTCGTCTAATGGGGGTCATTTTTGCCAGTCTGTTGTAACGATATCAGCAGTTTTCTGCGCGGTATAGGGTAGTAGCAGCTGGGCATGGCCTTGTGTTTAATCTCTGTTGTCTTCATAGCCCTGAATGTATTACAAAAATTGAGTCGGAGTCTGTGATTTTCTTGTGGGCCAATAAGTGATATGGAACCGGGGGGACACGACCCTGACAGGTTGACGAACGGTGGGGCTGCTCCCTGATTGGAGGATTTCCTTCTCACGCAGTAGCGCAAGGCGCCTCTCATCATGTAAGATGGTCAGTCGTGGTAGCCATTTGAGGAATCAGGGTACCTCTTGGTAGACCGGCAGTGTGGGTTTGGGCACTGTAGAGTACACATTTTATTCACAACGCATCGTCTCTTTCTGTCTATTTTAATAGCTTACAATTATAAACCTCTGTGTTCATGCAATTGTATACTTATTCAGTTATCATAACAGCTACACAATATTAATCATACACATTGACTTGTAGGTACAGTTGTTATAGTATCACGATCATTATTCATGCTCGTTGGGAAGTACCCTTTTTTTTGTTATTGTTACTATATTCCAAATAATATGATTAAATATAACTTGTCATCATTACAACCTTGATCCACCTTTGACGCATAGAACAACCTTAATATATAAAGTCTATGACTCTCCCACTCTTTTCCTCCCATTCCACCTACCACCTATGTTCCACTCTTAATCATCCTCCCAACAGCAGATGGTCAAACACTCCTCCACCCTCCCCCCTCAACACCCGCACATCCAACAGCCTCAACGCCACTCTATTATTGTATATGTATATAATAGTATATGTATATAAACACACCTTCATACATACATACATACATATATATATGCATACATGCATATGCATATACATACATACATACATACATACATACATACATACATACATACATACATACATACATACATACATACATACATACATACATACACACATACATACATGCATACATAAATACACTCATACATTAATTCATACATAAATTCAGATAGACATAGACTTACATGCATGCATACAGACAAACATGCATACATCCATACATGCACACATACCTAAATTCATAGAGACATATATCATTCAGACATGCTTACATGCATGCATACATGCATGAATATAGACCAAACGGTGACTCAGTGAGTAGCGTGTCGGGCTCTCCTTACACATACGTCCATTGGGAGCTGGAGGTTGTAGGTTCGCACCTACCTGACCCCGAGTGAGACATCCTGGCCAATCTCTTAAATGTTGAAAGGCCAGCCCATAAACGCCGTCGGTAAAAAAATTAAGGCTATCAGGTGACTGCTGCGCGGCAACCCGCTATATAAGCAAAACATATCCAAATTACATAAATAAGACAACATGCACACAGACATGCATGCATACTGACATGTGAGCATAAATACAAGCATGCAGGCAGGCATGCATACGTACAGGCCGGCATATTGACCTGAATTCATGCGGACATGGATACATACAGACTTTCACATACATAGAGCATAGACATACATGCATACAGACATGCAAACAGACATGGACTCAGATATGCATACAGACAGTCATGCACACAGACATGCATGAATACAGACATGCATTCACACAAAAATGCATGCACAGAAACATGACTGTATTCAGACATGCATGCATACAGACATGACTGCATACAGTTATGGGAAGATAAAGACATGAATGCATATAGGCATGCACACAGAAATGCATGTGTACAGACATGCATTGCGGACAGACATGCATGCGCGCAGACTTGCATTCACACAGAAATGCATGCACACAGAATTGCATGCACACAAACATGCATGTGCACAGACATTCATGCGCACAGACATGCATGCACACATATATGCACTCACTCAGAAAGGTATGTGTGCATGTATGTCTGTGCATGCGCAAAGAAATACATTCACACATACATTCATGCACACAGACATCCACTAACGCAGGTATGACTGCATACAGACACGACTGCATACAAACATGCATGCATGCATACAGACATGCACACAGAATTGCATGCACACAGACATGCATTCGCACAGACGTGCATGCACACAGAAATGCATGCACACAGAAATGCATGCACACAGACATGCATGAGCACAGACATGCATACGCACAGACATGCATGCACACAGAAATGCATGCACAAATAAATGCATGCACACGGACAAGCATGCGCACAGACATGCATGCGCACAGAAATGCATGCACACTCAAATGCATGCACTCAGACATGCATATGCACATACATGCATGCACACAGATAAACATACAGACATGACTGCATACAGAAATGCATTCATAAGCACATGCATGAAATGGATCCCTAGATGTTGTTCGGGAGCTCAGTCCCGGGCCAAGCTGGGGCACCGCAACAGGTCAACGCTGCTTCCCTCCCCCTCACCACCTGCAGGGGAGGCGCATAATCTTCACGCTCTCCATCCGCCGGCAAAAGAGCGGTAGGGGGGACAGCAGGGCATAACAAGATTATCTAGTTTTTGCCAGGTCAGAATTTTTAGCCGGCCCCGGCTCTGCACTGGCACGGAGCAGTGGCACCTAGTCGGAAGTCAAACAAAGTTTACAGGGACAGAATTCATTCAGGAATTTCTGACTCGACCCTCAAGCACGCCGCGCCCTCAAACACTCCACCGGTGCGACAATGCTATTATTACTTGTTGCTAGCTGGCGGTAATGAGGCAAACGTGGCTGGTCCGAAACGGACGATAGGAAGCTATCAAGTTGGACTTTGCAGTTGCCGAGTTTTTTTCTGGTGTGCTCTCATGTTGGCAGGAAGGCAATTGAAGAGCCTCGACAGCCGAGCGCGGAGAGAGTTCTCCCTCAAGTTTGATCACAGAACCGGCCTTTCCTCTCAGTAGTATATGTGGAAATGCCGTCTTGTCCATCTATATTAGGTGCTAGTCTACGAACGATTTTCCACACATATATTATTATATAAAGCTCTCAGCGTCTCTCCAACGAGTACAGATTCAGCTGCTGGAGTCTCTCCCAATAGTTAAGTGCTGCCAACCCCCCAACCCGACTAGTGAAGGTTTTCTGGATAGCCTCTAGTTGCCCAATCTGGCCAATCCCAACCGGACACCACAGCTGGCAACAGTATTCAAGAAGTGGAATCACCAACGCTTTGTAAAGTGTTATCATTCGGAAAGCATCACTTGTTATAAAGGCGCGGGGAATTCACCCCATACGCTGTCTTCCTCTCGCAGCATCCTCACCAATCTGGGTATTGAATCCAGCCGTGTCACTCATAACTACTCCCGGGTTCTTGAGCACCGAGCACATCTGAATTGGAGCTCTCTGTGGATCACGGTATTCATACTCCAATGCCTCGCCTGAGGCTGTGTACCGTAGAAATTCAAACTTGTTTCCTTTGAACTCCATGTTGTTAACCACCGCCCAACGGTAGAGCACTTCAGGTCAACCTGTAACAGTTCACAGTCTCAGACACTCTTTATCGTCTTGGACAATCGGGTGTTGTCAGCAAACGAGGATGCAACACTGTGCTGCTACACGCCCCTGGAATCGGCAATCTGTGCAAAAAGCATGAATGGTCTCAACACGGACCCCTACTGGACACCGCTGCCCACATCGTATTTAGCAGACACATGCTACCGCGCATACAGACATGTGTGCATACAAGACATCCAAGCATGCATATAGACATGCATGCATGCATACAGACATACATGCATACAGACATAAATGCATACAGACAACAATGCATACATGCATACAGACATGCATGCAATCACATAGACATGAATGCATTCATACAGACATTCATGCATACAGGCAACAATGCATACATGCACACAAGACATGCATGCACACAGACATGTATGCGCACAGACATGCATGCACAAAAACATGCATACACACAGACATGCATTCACACAGACATGCATGTAAACAGATATGCATGCACACAGACACGCATGCACACAGACATGCATACAGACATGCATTCAAACATGCATGTAGACATGCATACAGACATGCATAAAGAACATGCATACATACATGCACGCATACATGCATGCACACAGACATGCATGCAGATTTGCATACAGACATGCATAAAGAACATGCATACATACATGCACGAATACATGCATACACACAGACATGCATGCAGATTTGCATATAGACATGCATACATACATGCACACACACACAAGCATATAGACATGCATACAGACACGCACACAGACATGCACACAGACATGTACACAGACATGAACACAGACATGCATACATATATGCCAATAGACATGCAAACAGACATGCGTACATGTATGTATGCATACAGAGATAAATGCACACAGACATGCATACAGACATGGATACATTCATGCAAAAAGTTCTGCACACATACATGCATATAGACTTGCATACAGACATGCATAAGGACATGCATACATACATGCACTCATACATGCATACAGGTATGCATACAGACATGAACACAGACATGCATACATATATGCGTACAGACATGCATACAGACATACAAACAGACATGCAAACAGACATGCATAAATACATGCATACAGACATGCATATATAGATGCATGCAGACATGCACACAGATATGCATGAATACAGACATACGTGAATACGGACATGCACATATACATACATGCGTATATGTATATATACATGCATACATACAGACAAACATACAGAAATGCATAATGAAATGCACACAGACATGCATAAAGACATGCACACATACATGCATACTGCTATGCAAACACACATGCACAAATACATGCATATAGACATGCACCCATGTATGCAAACAAACATGCACACAGACATGCACACAGACATGCACTCAGACATGAATACAGACATGCACAAATACATGCATACAAACATGCTCACATACATGCACACATATATGCTTACAGACATGCACACAGAACCGCATACAGACATGCACATATACATGCACACATACCAGCGCACATAAATGCAAACAGACATGCACACAAACATGCATACAGACATCCACACACCTGCTCACAGACATGCACACATGAATGCATACAAACCTGCACACAGATATGCATACAGACGTACACACATACATGCACGCAGACATGTAGAAGTTAAGAGCGGCAGTGTTACGACGCTCTGACTGGGGATAAGTTAGGAGCGGCGGTGTCACGACGCTCTAACTTGTTACTAGTTAGGAGCAGCAGTGTTACGACGCTCCAACTGGGGACAAGTTAAGAGCGGCAGTGTTATGACGCGCTAACTTGTTACAAGTTGGAGTGGCAGTGTTACGACGCGCTAACTGGGTACAAGTTATGAGCGGCAGTGTTACGACGCTCTAACTGGTTACGTGTTAGGAGCGGCAGTGTTACGACGCTCCTAATGGTTACAAGTTAGAAACGGAAGTGTTACGACGCTCTGACTGTTTACAAGTTAGGAGCGGCAGTGTTACGACGCTCTAACTGGGTACAAGTTGGGAGCAGCAGTATTACGACGCTCTAACTGGTTACAAATAAGAAGCGGCAGTGGTGACACGCTCTAACTGGTTACAAGTTAAGAGCGGCAGTGTTACGACGCTCTAACTGGTTACAAGTTAGGAGGGGCAGTGTTACGACGCGCTAACTGGTTGCAAGTTAGGAGCGACGGTGTTGCGACGCTCTAACTGATTACAAGTTAGGAGCGGCAGTATCACGACGCTCTAACTGGTTACAAATAAGAAGCGGCAGTGGTGACACGCTCTAACTGGTTACAAGTTAAGAGCGGCAGTGTTACGACGCTCTAACTGGTTACAAGTTAGGAGCGAAAGTGTTACGACGCGCTAACTGGTTACAAGTTAAGAGCGGCAATGTTACGACGCTCTGACTGGTTACAAGTTAGGAGCGGGAGTGTTACGACGCTCTAACTGGTTACAAGTTAGGAGCGGCAGTGTTACGACGCTCTAACTGGTTACCAGTTAGGAGCGGCAGTGTTACGACGTTCGTACTGGTTACAAATTAGGAGCGGCAGTGTTACGACGCTTTAACTGGATACAAGTTAGGAGCGGCAATGTTACGACAATTCAACTGGTTACAAGTTAGGACCGGCAGTGCTACGACGCTATAACTGGTCACAAGTTAGGAACGGCAGTGTTACGACGTTCTAACTTGTTACAAGTTAGTAGCGGCCGTGTTACGACGCGCTAACTGGTTACAAGTTAGGAGCGGCAGTGTTGCGACGATCTATCTGGTTACAAGTTAGGAGCGGCAGTGTTACGACGCGCTAACTGGGTACAAGTTAGAGGGGCAGTGTTACAACGCTCCAACTGGTAACCAGTTAGGAGCGGCAGTACAGATATGCATACAAACATGCCTTCAGTCATGCATAGATACATGCATAGAGACATGCACACAGACATGCAGGCAGACATATATACATTCATACAGGCTCACATGCATACACACATGCATATAAACATACATGCATAGATATGCATGCATCCAGACATACATACAGACAAGAATACATAGATGCATACAGACATGCACACCTACATGCACATGGACATGCATACATACATGCACGCCGACATGCACACAGACATGCACACAGACATGCATATTTACATGCATACAGCCATTTACACACACATGAACACAGCTATGCACACAGACATGCAAACAGACTTGCACACAGACAAGCATAAAGACATGCATATAAAAAATGCATACATATGTACATAAAAGTATACAGACCTGCATGCATACATGCAAATAGACATGCATAAACATGCATGCATACAGACATGCATGCATTCAGACATGCATGCATACATACATACATGCGTTCAGACATGCATGCATACAGACATGCATATAAACATGCGTACAGGCAGGCATAAAGAACATGCATAGACATGCATGCATAAAGGTATGCACACAGGCATTCATACAAATATGCATGCAGACATGCATACAGACATGCGTACACACATGCATAAAGACATGCATAAGGACATGTACACAGACATGCACACAGACATGCACACAGACTTGAACACAGACATGCACACAGACATGCGTAGAGACATGCACACATACAAGCATTCATACATGCATACAAACATGCATGCATACAGATATGCATACCTATATGCATGAAGACATGCATACAGACATGCATAAACGTTCATGCATGCATATAGACATGCATGCATACATACATGCATACATACTGCATGCATACAGACATGCATACATAAATGCATATAGACATGCATATATACATGAATACAGACACGCACATAGACATGCATACAGTCATGCATATAGACATGCATACAGACATGCACACAGACATGCATACAGACAAGCATACAGACATACATAAAAAAATGCATACAGACATGCATACAGACATGCACACCTACATGCACACAGACATGCAAACATACATGCACGCCGACATGCACACAAACATGCACACAGACATGTATATTTACATGCATACAAACATGTACACACACATGAACACAGCTATGCACACAGACATGCAAACAGACTCGCACAAGGACGTGCATAAAGACATGCGTGAAGAGACATGCACACAGACATGCATACTTAAATGCACATCGACATGCAAACAGACATGCACCCAGTCATGCTTACAGACATGCATATGAACATTTATATACACATACATACATACACGAATACAGACATGCATACAGACATGCACACATACAATCACAGAAATATACACACAGTCATGCACACAAACATGCATATAGACATGCATACAGACGTGCATACAGACATGCATATAAAAATGCATACATACATAAAAGCATACAGACCTGCATACTTACATGCAAATAGACATGCATAGACATGCAAGCATACAGACAGGCATGCTATCAGACATGCATGCATACAGACATACATGCGTTCAGACATGCATGCATACAGATATGCATATAGACATGCATACAGGCAGTCATAGAGAACATGCATAGACATGCATGCATACAGATATGCACACAGGCATTCATACAAATATGCATGCAGACATGCATACAGACATGCATACACGCATGCATATAGACATGCATACGGACATGTACACAGACATGCACACAGACATGCACACTGATATGCACACATATATGCACAAAGACATGCAAACAGACATGCATATAGACAAGCCTACAGACATGCGTACAGACATGCATGCATACAAAAATGAATGCATACAGACATGCATTCAGACAAGAAAACATTATTGCAAAAAAATCTGCACACATACATGCATATATACATGCATACAGACATGCATACATACATGCACACAGACTTGCACCAGGACATGCATACAGACTTGCACCAGGACATGCATACAAACATGCACACAGACATGCACACAGACATGCATATAGACATGCGTACAGAGATGCAAACAGACATGCACACAGATATACACACAGATATGCATACAAAAATGCACAGAGATATACACATATGCATGCACACATTCGTGCACATAAAAATGCAAACAAACATGCACACAAACATGCATACAGACATGCACACACCTGCTCACAGACATGCACACAAAAATGCATACAAACCTGCACACTAACATGCATACAGACGTACACACATACATGCACACAGAAATGTATACAGACATGCACACAGACATGCATATATTCATGCGCACACGCATGCATACATGCATCCACACAGACATTCATACAGAAATACACACAGACATACACATATACATGCACACAGACATGCACACAGACATGCATACAGACATGCTTACAGACCTTCTTATAGGCATGCATTCATACATGCATAGACACATACATTCATAGAGACATGCATACATATATGCATAAAGACAGGCATACAGACATGGATATATACATGCATAATCATTCATGCATGCATGCATACAGACATGCATACAGACATGCATACATACATGCATGCATACAGACATGTATACATACATGCATACATACATGCATACAGTCATGCATATAGACATGCATACATACATGCACACAGACATGCATACAGACATGCATACAGACATGCATATAAACTTACACACAGACATGCATACAGACATGCACACCTACATGCACACGGACATGCATACATACATGCAAGCCGACATGCACACAGACATGCACACAGAAATGCATATATACATGCATACAGACATGTACAGAGACATGCAAACAGACTTGCACACAGACGTGCATATAGACATGCGCAAACATACATGCGCACAGACATGCAAACAGACATGCACAAATACATGCATATAGACATGCATACATGCATGCATACAAACATTCACTGAAACATGCACACATTCATGCTCACAGACATGCATGCAGATATGCACACAGACATGCATACAGACATGCATACATTGATGCATACATACATGCACACATGCATGCACACAGAAATGCATACAAACATGCACACAAACATGCACACAGATATGCACAAATAAATGCTTACAAACATGCATACAAGCATGCACACGGAAATGCATACAGACCTGCACACAGACATGCACACAAACGTACACACATACATGCACACATACATGCATACAGAAATGCACACAGACATGCAGATAGACATGCACAAATGGATGCATACATAGATGCACACAGACATACATACAAACATGCATACGGGCATGCAAATAGACATGCATACAGACATACATACATGCACTCAGCTATGCATACATACATGCACATAGACGTGCATACAGACATGCTTATGCACAAGTATTCAGATACGCAAACAAACATGAACACACACACACACATGTACACAGACATGCAAACAGACATTCATGCAAACATGTGCATACAGACATGCACACAGACATGCATACGGACATGCACACAGACATGCACACAGACATGCTCACATACATACACACATACACGAACACAAACATGCACACAGACATGCACACTGACATGCATAAAGACATGCATACAGATATAAATACAGACATGCTTATAGACATGCATAGACATGAATATAGACATGCATAGACATGTATGCATACAGACGTGTACGCATTCAGACATGCATGCATATAGACATGCATATAGACATGCATAAATACATTTACACATACATTCATAGAGACCGGTATACAGACCTGCATATAGACATGCATAAAGAACATGCATACATACAAGCATGCATGCAGACATGCACACAGACATGCATACAGACATGCATACAGGCATGCACACAGACATGCATACAGACATGCATACAGACATGCATCTAGACATTCATACAGACATGAACAGACACGCACAGACATGCCAACATACATGCACACAGACATGCATGCAGACATGCATATGGACATGCACCCAGACATGCACGCAAACAGAAATAAATGCACACAGACATGCATAAAGGCATGAATATATTCATGAAAAAAAAAATGCACACAGACATGCATACAGACATGTATACAGACATGCATACATGCATGCACTCAGCCATGCATACAGACGTGAATACAGACATGCATACATACATGGACACATACACGCATACAGACATGCATACAGACTTGCATACAGACATGCATACCTGCATGCATATAGACATGCATACAAACATGCATACAGTCATTCATACAGACATGCCTATATGCATGTATACAAACATGCATTCAGACATGCATTCAGACATGCACACAGACATGCATGCATACAGACATGCCTGCAGACATATGTACATTCATACAGACTCACATGCATTCAGACATGCATATAGGCATACATGCATAGATATACATGCATACAGACATACATACAGACAAACATACAGAAATGCATACAGACATGCACATAAATGCATACAGACATGCACACATACATGCATACAGTCATGCACATAGACATGCACACAGTCACACATATAGACTCGCAAACATGCATACAAACAGACATGTACACATACATACATACAGACATGCATCCAAACATGCATATAAACATGCATACAAACACGCAAAAGGACATGCTAACTTCATGCTTACAGACATGCACACATACACGTACACACACACTGATATGCATATATTCATGCACACAGCTTTGCACACCGACATGCACACAGACATGCACACAGACATGCATATAGACATGCACACAGACATGCCACCCGACATGCACATAGACATGCAAGCAGACATGCAAACATACATGAACACAGACGTTCATGCAGAAATGCATATGCACATGTAAACAGACACGCACACAGACATGCACACAAACATGTACACAGATATGCACACAAACATGCATTCAATAATACGCACACAGACATGCACAAATACATGCATACAGACATGTACAGAGACATGCACACAGACATGCTTACAAACATCCATATAAACATGCATATGGACTTGCGTACAGACATGCATACATACATGCATACAGGCACATGCAAATAAACATGCATACAAACGTGCATACAGACATGCATATAATAATGCATACATACATGCATTCATACAGACACGCACGCATTCAGACATACATGCATACAGACATGTACGCATTCAGATATGCATGCATACAGACATGCATATAAACATGCATACAGACATGCACACAAACATGCATACAGACATGCTTACAGATATGCATATAGACATGCATACACACATGCATAAAGAACATGCATACATACATGCATTCATTTAGACATGCACACACATGAATATAGACATACATACATGCATACATATATGCATACTTACATGCATATAGACATGCATGGAAACATGCACACAGACATACACACAGATAAATATACAAACATGCACACATACATGCATACATACATGCATATAGACATGCATGCATACATAAATGAATGCACACAGACATGCATACAGACATGAATACATACATGCAAAAAGTTGTGTAAACACACATGCAGCATGATGTCTGCAGTGCGTTTGATGCCGTTTGTCAGCGACTGCCGGACCCATTGCACCAGTTGAGGAGGTCAAATTTGCTCTGAGAAACAACCTGATCAGATAGGTTGCATTACTGTTTTTTATTTTACTCCCAAGAAATACTGTTACTTAATGTCACATAAAATTTAACTTATTGATACTTAGGTTATCTGAACTTATTTTTGGATCACAATGACTAACAAGAAAAGCTACTGGACTATTTAAAAAATTGTGCATGGAAAAAGATACCTGATCAGCTGACGACTGAGATGTTTCTTGCTATAGAACAAAGTTACTAGATGAAAAAAATAGACAGCACTATCACACTAGTTGGGTTATTGGTTCTCAATGGCATCAAAAATAAAGAAACCTGATTCTACTTAAGGCGTCCCTGTATACAGCATGCGTTTAGGAAGAGATTTTCCAAATAATTTTAGAAGATTTTTATCAAGTCCCTGATCTCTGCAAGCATTTGTAAATTCATACTATTTCAATGAATTAATCATTAGGACATTGCTACTTATAAAGTAACGATGTAAATAGCTTTAAAATGTATTTTATTGGAAAGCTTTTCAATTTAGAAAGTTCATCTCTGCAAGCACCAATCCAACGGCAACAAGCTAATCAGAAGCAACCTTGAATCGACCACAAAGTTTGCTGTTGTCTGTTAGCATTTGTAAATATCAGTACCGTAGTGTATAAATATACCATCAACTCACAGTTCACACCATTATTACCATGCAATGACGTACAACTCCATTTTTTGCAAATGATGAAGTATAGTTTGATAATATCTTATAATATTAATAAAGGGAAAAGCAAGTGCTGCTGCTTGATGACTAACAATACAGGTTCATTGAATCAATTCTTAGGTTCCAATCAATGAGTATTTTCTGCAAGATAGAGCATTGAAGTTTGTCACCTCACAGGTTTATGGGTGTTAATGCAGAAACAAGTCTCAAATAACAGCATCACATTTCTATGGAGGCTGGAGTGACTGGTGGTTTGGCGAACGGAGTGTTAAATCAACTGTCAGTAGGTCCACGGAGTTCATGCTATTCATATAGCACATTCACAAACCCAGAGTTCCGAACATATTTTGTTCGGAACTCTGGATATTTTGGGTTCTGCAGGCTACTTGAATCTATTCAGCAAAATTGGGAAAGGAAAGATAATGTTTCTGAAGGCCTGTGGGTTTAAATTTTTTCAGGAAAATCCTATTCATTCATTAAGCAACTTCAATAAGATTTTTAAGTATATAGGGTGTTATTGCAGGAAAGTTGAATTTAATAGGTTCAAAACTAGGAACAATTAAATCAAATGTTGCGTGGTATGAGGCCTCAACACTGTAGAATGAATAACAATTTTAGTAGAAGATGTCATTTTCAAAAATCACTTGCTGTACTGTAGCTTGTAGCTACTCTATTATATTAATTCATAGCTTTGGTACAGTATGACGAGAGTTTAAAATTATATTTTTTAGAGCAATTTTGAGTAACTATTACTTTTCACATTTACTTTTAGGAAAAAAACATCATTATATTGTAGTAGCTATTTTACAAGTTTCTGGGTGATGCATTGCATACCTATCATGATGAACTTCATATTTGTATGAGGTGTCAATTTTTTATCAAAGCATTACAATGGAAGAATTGACTGACAGACCCCTGCAGGCCAATAAGTGGTGTCAGGCATTTGAGGAGACCAGTGGAGGTGTCAGCAACAGAACACAGACTAGTACTCCTTCAGCTATCAACCGAATTTAAGAACACAATTTTCTGGCTGTCATAGAGATTAGCAATCACGGAATACAGGGAATTCAAGTAAGCGCTTCATCCCACCATTATATTAGAGTGGTGTTCGCAAATGTTGATGTGTTGCTGAACTGTTTGCTGAGATCAATTGTCTGTCAGACCCAGGAATTTTTTGTCTTTAAAGATGCAACCTCTAAGGGGAGACATTATTAATTATTCGGAAAATTAGCTTGACAGCTTGAACAAGAGGCCTGAACAAATGTTCTTGATTGTTTCCTGAGTTCACACTAGAGGTAATTGGCTAAGTTTATGCCTCCTTCTTACTCCTCTGATGTCTGCAGCAGGTCCTTCAGTGAGAGGGGTGTCGATATGCTAAATTGCTGGCCTGCTGAGGTGCTGTATGACTCATTCTTAGCAAGCCCTTGCTGATATAATTCATCATGATTTCTTTTGAACTTGACTAGCCTGATGATATTATGTGGTTACTGCAACATGTAGTTCATTTTTTTAATGGTGTGGCTGAATAACTTGCTATATAGTCCACTGCCGTGAAGCAGAAATGTGCATATTCTTCAGTACACTATTTTGACAAGCCCGTATGGTTCTGCTGTGCCATTTGTGCCTTCTGATCTGCTCGCACACTATCCGTGCTGGTGTGTTGAGCACTTGTGAGGCCACCAAGCTGTGATACCATGGTGAGATAATCCCATCCTCTCTAAGTTGTGCAAGCTTAAACCAAACCAGGAGCAAAGTGTTCATTGGAGCAGTACCTGGACATGTTTATATTTCTGTTTGTGTTAAACAGCATTTGATTGGGTTATATTATATCAGATTTTCATGAATTGTGACATGATAATACAATTTGAAGGACATGCCTAAAATTCTGAAGAAAACTGAATTGATTTGTGTCGTCAATTAATTTCTTTCGTCAGAATGCGCGGTCTTTTTGATCAAAATCATGAACTCTAGAAACAAATATTTTGCAATTTATGTTTATTTTTCTATTCTGGATTGTCCTTGCATAGCTAAGTATCAAACCAATTATATGAAATTATGACATCT
>SDVV010004658.1:0-19964 GCA_016164225.1 Gammarus roeselii
TAAAAATTGGGGTAACATTGGCCTCTTTCCATTTAGAGGGGCAGGTGCCATTTGTGAGAGATTGGGTGAAAATGTTTGATAAATGTTCGGCAATTTCGTTTTTAGTCTCTTTCAGAATTCTAGGATGAATCTGGTCTGGACCTGGAGATTTGGTGACTTTCAATTTATCTATATATTTAATAACTTCGGCGGGGGAAAAGTTCACTGTGGTGAGGGCTTCAATTCGTTTTGCCGCTACGATATCCTCAGGATTAGGAATATCCTGATTCTCTAACGTAAAAACAGAGCAAAAGTATTCGTTAAGTAAAACACTAATTTTGGTGACGTCCGTTGAGTTGGATACAGTAAATATATACCGAGTAATCTAATAGAGTCCTTATCCTGAAGCCTAAGCGTTGAGTATCTCCTAACGCTATGGTGTGATAATCTACTTAGGTTTTTGAGGGCATTCCACATGTTCCCACCATCAGAAGGCATTCCGTGGCATGCACATGTTGTGCTGGGTCGTGGTGGCAATTGTCGCGGTGGCTTGGCAGGCCTGTTGGGGGGTAGGGAGGTTAGAATCACCCTCTTCTCCTCCTGTCCAGGTTTGTCTTTGCTGCCGGGCCGTTACTGCTTGCTTTGAATTGCCGCATATGCATGTAATAAGAAAAATAATGTACATCTAAAAAAGATTGTGAAGTAACATCAAATAAATAACATTGAAGGTGAATCTCTCATACAATATATGTATGAGGTATCAAGAATTAGTTCAGTATTCAATGATTATGGATAAAGTGGTAAAGTAAACCCGACTTGGTTTGAGGTGCTGTTTTCCTCCCCTTGTGTGTGTGGTGCCCTGAAGCGAAGCAAATTTACCCCCCTAAAGGCGCAGTAGTTGTCACGTAGCTATGAGTTCCCCGGTGTAGGCGTGTTTAGTGCCACAGCACAAGTGATGGATAACGTGTTCCCAAGATCGAGACGGGATACCACACATCAGTATCCAGCATAATGCGATGCTAAGCTTATGTTAAGACATGTTACGACTAGTGTGTTCATTAGGATTATAGGTGGAGATAGTTGTAGACTATCACTTGCTATATAGGATAGGAAATTATTGTAGTTATTTGCTAAACAACGAAATACACCGATGACTGTGAAATCCAAGATGACCGCGCCCACTTAACTAAAACCAAAGGTAAATGATTCAATTAATACATGTCAACAAATGTGTATCATCCTCAGCCTGGATTTGAAGTCTGTTGTTCCTAATGTGATCCACTTTGTAATTTTGTGACAAGTTATGCAGGATATAGGATTCCAGTCTCAGAAGATGGTAACGATCAAGATTTCAAAGAAACAATTTAGTTGTTTCTAAACGGTCGGGTACAAATTAAATGATAAGGTAAAACCCCACAACTTGGTCCTTCGAACTGGTTTCGAATGTTTGACAGAAAAAGCAACTCTGGATTGCAAGTTGTTAGCTCCTCAAGACAATTTTTAGTTCAGTTTATTACAAGGAGAAAGACATTGATCATCCATCTTGAATTGAAAGGAAATTAATTTTGGATGAGGCAAATAAGTGTAAAATATCATCACTGTCAGGCGAAAATAATTGAACAGGGTTAAGGTGTGTCCTCAAAATAGTTTGTGCTTTCCAGGATGATGAGACAAAGCTATTGATCACTCAATTTGAATTGAAAGGAAATTTACTGTGGGTGATGCTATGAAGTTGTAAAGTGTTCTCGGCATGCAAAATTGTCTTGAATAAAGCAAAGGTCGATCCATAAGATAATTGTGAAGCAAATTATTTTAGGACTAGAGTGGTCCTGAAATATAATTTTCTGTGAAAGCCACCGTAGCAAAGGCATGACATGACAATTTGATTAAAAACAACAAAGTAGTCCTTGAGTCAAATTGTATTGTTTCAGGGTAGCAAAGTCATGACATTGTGAGTTGATTGAAAAGGACAAAGTAGTCCTTGAGTTAAATCACATTGTTTCATGATTAAAGAGAGGTGACAATTTTGAGGTGGACAATTCTTAGGAACTGCTGTAGGTAGTGATCGACAAAATAACAGGCGTTATTGTTGCCAGTCTATTGGTGCTAGTTTTTCTGAGGGTTTTTAGCTCTGGAAATTAGTTACCAGGTATGAGGTCACGGACAATTGAATATTGTCAGTTGTAAGAAAAGATTGAAAAGCTTCTTCAAGTTCATTGAGAGAAGCCTTAAGTAAGACTCAAAAGGAAGAATTAAAATTATTTCCACTGTGAAATTTTATTGATTGTTATAAAATATGAAGTTCAAGATGAATATATATGAAGAATTTCAGAGGTCAGTGACCTTACATACCCGCCTGCAAAAGAAGATTATAAGAATTGAATATAAGCTGAAAGCTTGTTGTGAACACACCATTTATCTCTGCAGAAAATCAGGAAAAGATGGGTTGTCGTCTGACATCAGCCAAAGCGACACTGACAGAAGTGCATTCTCTACATAAGAAGAGGCTCGAAGTTGCTTATGAGGACAAAAATATACCCCAAGAAGACAAGATTGAACTAGAGGAAGAAAATGCTGAAAAATGTTGGACCCTTTGTTGACCACCCTGGCCAAGATCAAAAGACTAAGAAGTGAATCCCAGCCAAGACCAACTAGTAAATCTGCTACATCAGTGAGCAATTCATCTCATAGAAGTGTGAAAGTCAAGCTGCCCACTCTAGAGATGCTAGATTTTTCAGGAAACATCCTCATGTTCACCTCATTCTGGCAAAGCTTCAGAACTGTCCATGTAAATTATGACCTAGAACCTTCTGAAAAGTTTCAATATCTGCAAAGCAAGAATATCTGCAAAGCAAATTGAAAGGCGCTGCTAAAATTACACTAGCTGGGTTTGCTTCAACTATTGTCCTACCCACTAACAGTTGCAATGCTGAAGAAGCTGTATGGGAACGAGCATTGCATAAGGATGGCACATCTGGATGCACTTGATGATCTTCTAGCCCCTGCTGATTCGATGTCATCTCTGCAAGAGTACATGCACTAGGTGGAAGTAAACCTTTGCCATCTGAAGACAGCAGGAGTAGACTTCAACGACTGCAAACACTGTTCCTCAATAACAGCGTGCAGGATCTGGCGCAATTATCATCGAGGATCAAAAAAGCCTGCAGTGGGGGGGAGACCCAGATGCTGCAAGGAGTTTGGTTGACTTTTGAGAAGCATTCATGTCAGAGATCACTAGACTTGAGAACTGTGAGACTGACTTCAAGCCACAAGTATATGGAGGCCGGAAGTCAAACTATCAAGGAAGTTCATGAAACAATTCAAATGGTTAACAACCAAGACCATCCAATAGAAACACCCAATGGCCTCAGTCAACTGTGGGATCCTTCCAAGTAGGAACATCTGGATGTACTTTCTGTGCTGAAGATCATTCTCTCTATCGCTGTACAAGGTATGAGAGCAATGAAGAGAGACGAACGGGGGTATCCGAGTTGAGATTGTGCTTCAAATGCCTGAAGTCAGGTTACCGTTCTGCTGAGTGCCCTGAGAAGGTACCATTCTGTAAGAACTGCAAGATGACCGGACACCACGGTGCACTCTGCTTCAAAATTAGCAAAGGTCGACAGAATAAAGACAAGTCAGCATCAAACAATGCAAAGTCTACAGCTGCAGTAGCAACCAGCTCTGCAGGCAACACTTCCACTAGTGTAGCTACAGTGAATGCACTAGCAGCCGGATGTGGTAAGGCGACAACCCTACCTACAGCCATGGTGAATTTGAAAATAAACAGCAGTTTAAAACTCGTAAGAGCTCCTCTATTTGACCAGGGGGCTCAGAGGTCCTTTATCATAAGAGAAATCTTGAGCAATGATGACACCACATGTCAACACACCACCCTGACAATTGATGGTTTAAACAACAAAGGAACTTAAAAACAATATGACATGAAGAATGTCATCATTGGAGTGTCAACACATGAGAACATCCCCATGGATGTGATATGACACTTGAGCAAAAAGATTAATCATGAGTGGAACGGGTGAGCTGGCCACTCGCCTCAAAGCCAAGGGACGTAACTTGGCCGACAAGTTTGACAATACACTCCACTACCCAGTTGATATGCTTATTGAAGCAGATCATTACTATGATTTTGTTTTTCATGTAAAACAGGATGAAGGAATAACAATGATATCTTCATAATTAGGAGACCTACTATCAAGTCCTGTAAAGGAATTCCAAGACAAACCTTAAATCAATGTGATAACTGCACTTGAGGTAGCAGTGTCAGACAGAGAAGCAGATAAGGATGTTGACCTACTGTGGCATTTGGATACGCTAGGGATATCACCGGAAGAAGCACACCCTTATGATAAAGCACCTCTTGAACAATTCAAGGACAGCATCAGATTTTCAGTGGGCAAATACGTGGCCAGATTGTAATGGGAGGCGGCACATTCTACACTGCCAATCAATTATTGGTTGGCCCAAGGAAAGCTGGTGAGCAATCTCAAGCGTCTGAGAAAAGTACCTGAACTGTTGAAGCACTTTGACTGTTATGCAGGAGCAACAACAAAGAGGAATCATCGAAAGTATAAGTGACATGAAGCCACGAGAAATGTGCCACTACCTACCTTACCATGCTGTAAGGAAGGAATATCCAACAACACCATTGCATGTGGTTTTTGATGGTTCAGCAAAACCACATACTGATGCAGTAAGTCTTAATGATTGTCTGTGCCCTGGACCATCCATGGTCCCTGAGCTACCTCAGATGTTGATGCGGTTCAGATTGGGCTCGCTAGCTTCCTGTTCTGACATTGCAAAGGCATTCTTGATGGTAGGGTTGGATGAGCAGGACAGACCACACAAGATTTCTATGGCCCAGAGATCCTATGTATCCTGACAGCCCCATAGACACCTATCGCTTCAAAATAATCCTTTTTGGAGCCACCTGTTCCTAATTCATTTTGAATGCAACGATTGACCACTATCTAGAAAAGTATGGTGGACAAAAGGAAATTACAGACAAGATCTAGAGGAATATCTACCTCAACAATCTCTTTTCAACTGCATCAACTAAGGCAGAACTGGGAAAAATTCATAGTTCACCTAAGAGAATTCGGGGTGATGCTGGACTCAACCTCCGTGAATGGGCTACCAATGACCCAGAACTCAGGGAACTGACATGTAAGGTGAATCTGATGCCTGACCCACTGTTCCAGTTTTAGGACTCAGATGGTACACTGTACGGGACACCTTGATGGTGGCCCCTGACAAATTAGAATCAGGCAAGCAAACAAAGCTCATAATTGTCCAAGGATTAGCTTGACAATTTGATCCTCTTGGATTGATGACTCCCACCAACATCAAGGCCAAATTCCTAATGGTGGAAATCTGGCAGCTCAAGGTAGATTGGGATTAAGACCTCCCTGAAACGATTGCAATAAAATGGGAAAAATTGAAGGGAGTTCACCAAGATAGGTGACATACCTGTCAAACACAATTAAGAGATGAGAAAATCAATGACCCTACACACATTTGTAGATGCTTCCACAGTAGCATATGGAGCAGCTGTGTACGGAGATAGTGAAGGTAAGGCCTCACTACGGATGACAAAAGGCCGGATTGCACACGAGAAAACTTTCAGTTCCCAGACTGGAACTGACAGCAGCTCTACTTGGAGCAAGGCTCACCAAATATGTATATGAAGCCTATGAAAAGGAAGTAGGTGTTGAGGCCATACACATGTGGTCAGACAGTCAAGTAGCACTGGGATGGATTCACTCAGCAGGCTCATTAGAAGCTTACATGCAGAACAGGAAGACAGACGTCAAGAAAATTCTTCTCAATGCTAATTGGCATTATGTTCACACGAGTCAAAACCCTGCTGACTTGATAACTCGAGGACTCAATCCGAGGAAGCTCAAGTCAAGCCACCTGTGGTGGCATGGACCAAAGAACATAACTGAACTCCAGGAGTGAGAAAACTTTCATGCACAAAAGTGCATAGCGTGACACTTAATAGTGCAAAAGAGCTTCCACTCCCAGAGTCTTTCCTACTATAAGTTGCCAACAGATTTAGCACATTTAAAAAAATTAATGACCATCTTTGGGTGGGAAAAAATTAATGACCACCTTTGGGTGGGTAAAAATACATTGAGTGTCTCAAGGTCAAAGTGAGAAACAGAGGTGAGAACAAAAGAAGGTCAAAGAAACAAGGTAATAAAGATCAAAACATGACACTCAAGGAGATGGAATGGACCGAAGATTGGGTAGTTAAAGAACTACAAAGCGAGGAGTTTGCTGATGAGATAAAATTTATTCGCAAACCAAGTCCCTAGGGTATCACTTCCTTAATGAAGCAGTTACATTTGAGCATCAAGGCACAAAAATGATCATAGAAGAAATATACAATGTCAAGCACCACATTGGCATAAACCACTTAGTGGCCAGCCTCCGCCTATAATGGTGGATTTCCAGGGTCAGGCAAAGAATCAAGGAAGCAATTAGGAATTGTATGCAGTGCAGAAGAGAACGTGGGACACATTTCCTGGACCACCAACCTCTTCCCTTCCAGGGTACAGGGTAAGGTAGTCACGTCCATTTGCAGTAACCGGTGGGGATTACGCCGGTCCTCTTCATGTGAAAGAGGAAACACGAATCGAAAAACGGTACATTGCACTGTACACGTGTGCATCCACCAGGGCTGTACACTTGGTGACGGTGACGGAAGATGAGCTACACACCATACTCTACGAGATAGAAGCGGTCCTCAATGATCGTCCGCTAACTTCTATCTTCGACTCAGTTGATGACTATCAACCCCTCACGTTATCCCAGCTGATGATCGGATATCGTCTGGACAGCGCGCCAGTGGCAACACTGGAGCGGGAGGAAGAGACATGTTCACAGCAGAGCTTCTATCACGACGTCAGAGAAACGTCCAGTAGATTCTACGTTGTTTCCAGACAAGATTTAGAAAAGAATACCTAACCATTCTTCGGCATCATACCGTGGACACAAGGAAATTGGTTGCACTCTAAGTAGGTGACATAGTTCAGATCCACGACAAGTGCTCCAGACTGTTAGGAGTCTGGGCAGGTTCATCGAGACCCACGCAGGTGAAGACGGTCACGTGAGAAGCATGAAACTCAAAATTCACGGAGGCACGATCAGTCGACCGGTGACTCGGCTGTATCCATTAGAGGTGAAAACAGTGGAACCCATTGAAAGTCCACCAGAGCCGTAGAGTCGAGACTCAACGCCACCACATCAAGTAAGAGCCGACCGTGAAAATGATGCGCATTCCATCGTCAACGGAACTAGCAATATTCTCAACCCCACAGGTGCAAATGAGCCAAATGCTGCCCGACCAACTCTGAAGGCAGTCTTGACCGCTCGTCGGCGAATCGTCACTCAGCTACAATAAGAGCCAATGAGCCTTCTTCCTGGCTGGGAATGTGTAGAGGGCATTCCACATGTTCTCGCCATCAGAAGGCATTCCGTGGCGTGCACATGTTGTGCTGGGTCGTGCTGGCAATTGTCGCGGCGGCTGGGCAGGCTTTTGGGGGGTCGAGTAGTTATAATCACACTTTTTTTTTCCCTCCTGGTTCGTTTTTGCTGCCTGGGCGTTACTGCTTGCTTTGAATTGCAGCATATGCATGTCATAGAAAAGTAATGAACATCTAAATAAAATTGTGAAGTAATATCAAATAAGTAATGTTGAAGGTTAATCTCTATGTATGAGATAATAAGAATTAGTTCAGTAGTCAATGATTATTATTATTTATTAAATCATTAATTTCCATCTTCTAGCAATGGGTTTTCAGTAATTGGGTATAATTCATCAAATTTAGTTTTCATATGCGCTATTTGAATTAGCGAAACGAGAGGTGAAGTGGATTTGTGACAGCACATATCCTGTCGGCGGCCGGTTTGTAGCTACTTCATGTTTCAAAACATGATTAACAATATATGTTATTGAAAATCTTATAAAAAACACATGGGCATGGGATTGATAAATCCAAAATGAATACATCGCAGCTCATCTCTAGTGTGCTGCTGGGTCGCCTTCATGGAACTGGAATGCATTTCACAATTTACCATCATACATGTACACTTACAAATACACGTACAAGATGTGCACACACCTACCTACTTATATGTATGACAGTGTTATACACATTCATATGTGCATACACCTGCCTACATGTATGGATGACAATCAGTATAAAGCACAATCATATGTGCACACACCTACCTACATATATGGATGACAATTAGTATAATACACATTCCTATGTGCTCAAACATACCTACATATATGAATGAACAATGAGTATAATATACATTCATATGTGCAAGCACTTAACTACATGTATGGATGACAATCAATATAATACACATTCAAATGTGCACACACATACCTACATATATGGATGACCATTAGTATAATTATTAAATTATTATTAAATCCTTTATTTCAATCATCTGGCAATGGGTTTTCAATTTTGAAAATAGTACACATGAAACTTTATTGCCGTTAACACTATTTGAATTAACGTAAACAAAAATTCAATTTGAAATTTGCCGCTGGTTTTGATTTCATGCAATAGATTATAAATTATAATATAATCAATGATCGACAGTCAACATTTTATTTGAGGTAAGAATCAGGAATGCCTGGCACGATATACATGGGGTGGGGCAATCATGAAATACATGGGGTTGGGAAAACCACGAAAATGCAAAGGATTAGGAAAACCGCCATCACATGAGGCTAATGAATCCTGAGAACATGGGGTTGGAAAATCAAAATGCGCCAACATATTGTAGAGATGGGGTAAGATATGAATACTAAAGGGTTGAATAGGTGACATGAATTGTACGTACAAATCATACATATTTCATGTCGAAACGCGCTAACATAATATAAAGATGGTTATAAAACATTGTATGAATAATGAAGTCATTGAATAGACTACATAAGTTATTCATAAAATATATATATAGCACTGAATTATATACACTTCATGACCGCTAGGAAAGGATTCAATGATTGACAATCAGAATAATTCGATACTGGACTACAGAAACCGAATTAATATATTTCTGTTCTAGAAGATGAAGCACAATATTAGCTTATGTGACAACGATTGTATCTTCAAAAATGAAACTGTGAATGGTAGATATGATTGAACAAATTATATTCTCGTCGAGTTGGCCTCTGTCAAAGCTGGGAGCTACCTATCGTTCCTCGAAGTTCAATTTGAATTTGTCACTGCTCATCTCTAGGGGCCGCCGGTTTGGATTACATGGAGCGAAATATTATTTACAATAGTATCATCTGTGCACATACAGAAATGTCTATTTTGACAAAATTATTCTGACTACATTGCGTTGGGAAAACCAGTGACATGCGGGGTTGAGAAATGAGAAATACTTGAGGGCTGATGAATAACGAAATACATGGGTGTGGAAAATAACAAGTACATGTGGTGGCAAAATCACGCATGCATGTGCTTAGAGTCTCGAGAACATGGGGTTGGGACATCAAAATGTCCTAACATATTGTAATGAGTAGTCTACATTATTTTTTGATGACAAAGATATAGATGGATAACATGAATTATACAGAAAATTTGAATACAATATAGGGTTGGGGAAATCGAAAAGCACTAACATATTGTAAGGATGGGTCTAAACCACTGTATTAATAATAAAGGAGTGAAAAGGTGACATAAGTTATACAAAAAAAATCATACCTAAAATACACATCAAACAATTTAATATACAATATACACACTTCAAGACCGCTAGGAACTGATTAAATGATTGACAATAAGAAAAAATACAATGCTGGAGTACACAAGTTGGATGAATATACTCCTGTTATAGAAAACAAACCAAAATGTTAGTTTATAAGGCAATGATTGTATCATCATAAATGGTACGGTAATTGTTGGAAATACTTTATTGAATTATATTGAAATCAAGTAAACCTTTGTCAAGTTAGAAGCTGCCTATCGTTCCTCAAAAAAACTGAGTTTGTATTGTAATCATACTAAAATGACTGGAACATTTAAAATGTAGAAATAGACAAAACGCTAGTTAACACTTATGGGAATTGGCGAAGTCAATTGTGATCGGTAACAACATAGAAAACATATGTATTGTCTGAGTAGAAACGATTAAATGGTGTCTCAATGTTGAGAGTTATGGTGGTGGTGGTGGTCACACATGAACAGAAATGCTTTTTCTGGTTATTGGTATTATGCATTTAGCTTGAGTTTGTTGACAAAATTGCCGTTTTGAATTGATCAGTCTACAGATGTTCACCAAGCCTATTCGTGAAGGACTTGTTGGATTCAAGATTTTTGAGGCTTGTTGGGAGGTTGTTCCAGGATTTTGGTCCAGTAATCAAAAAAGCTCGACAGGCAGTTCCTGTTTTCCTGTGTTCAACGTGCAGAGTATCATTATTTCTTGTGAATCGATTGGTTTTTTCACCTCGAGAATATATGTGCCTTTGGCTGCCGGGTGAATGTTTTTCTAGAAGATCTTTATAAATTCTGATCAACTCATCGAGTGACAGTTTGTTATTGATATTCAGCCACTGTAATTTTTCAAGGAGAGGACTTACGTGGTCTCGTTTTTTGTGGACCATCACATGTTATTCTTGCTGCAAACCTAATACAACATTGTACTTTCTCTCTTTGAGTTTTGGTGCATTTCTCCCTAATTAAAAGACAGTAGTTAATGTGAGAAATATTATGGATAAAGTGGTAAATTAAACCAGGCTTGATTTGAGGCGTTTTTTTCCTCCGCTTGTGTGTGTAGTGCCCTGTAGCAAAGCAAGGCTACACGCCTATAGGCGCAGTTTGTTGTCATGTATGAGTTACCCGTTGTAGACGTGTGTAATGCCACTGCACAAGTGATGGATAACCGCGTACTTTGTTAGACGACAAAATACACCGACTTAAACCAAAGTGACATGATTTAATTAATAGATGCCAACAAATGTGTATCATCCTCAGTCTGGATTTGAAGTCTGTTGTTCCTTATGTGATCCAGTTTGTAATTTTGTGACCAGTTATGCAGGATATAGGATTCCAGTCTCAGAAGATGGTAATAATCAAGATTTAAATAAAACATTATAAAGTTGTTTCAAAATGTTGGGTAATAATAAACTGATGAGTCAAGACCCCACAACATTCGTACCCTATAATATGTCCAAAAGGTTCTGGCATTAGCTAGCATAATGTCACAAACCTTTCAAGCAAGAGAGACTATCTACCTGCGTCTAAATGAGACACAAGGTTGATTAGGCCTTCATACTGTACATAGGTACTTGTGTATAAACACTTGGGGCGACTTCCAGAACTCATTAGAGATGATGTCTGGAAGGAGGACCCCACGCGTCCAAGCGCTAGATGAGGCATACTTTGTGACGTCGTTAGCTTAAGGAAACTCTTTCGGTATGGATGGCATTATTGAATAGAGAGCAGATGTACAGCCCAAGAGATGACGCTCTGAGCGGTTCTCCGGATGTAGGACGGACGAACGAATAGGCATTGTTCGATGGATACCGTGCTACCTAGGCTTTGAATGCAGTATTAGAAGACCTGTCATGCGCTCGACCATCCGGTCGTAGTGAGGGGATAGAGACGAGCGGTGAGGTGTGGTTGTAGGCTTGGTTCTTGTATAAGAACTTTGTCCGCGGTCAGTATGAGAGCGCATGAGGGGTGCTTGGAGATGTGCAAATTCGTGCGTGACGTTGCTGCAATCTCAGAGACCCTGTTTCCTGCTGCAAAAGCAATGAGAAACAGAGTCTTTTGAGAGAGCGCCCATCCTGATGGGGTCTGAGTATTGAAGCGAAGAGAAGCGAGCATGTCGAGGACAGGTTCTATCTTCCACAGTGGCACGAAACGCCTTTGTGGTGGGTTTTGGTGAAACTGAGCCCTCACCAGTTCCTTAAAGATCAACTCTTGGGTCGTGACCCTAAACTCGTGCGCAAGAGATGCAAATGGAGCGCATTCCTGTAAACCATCACGGCACAAGGATTGAGCAGCCTCTGCGTGTCGGAAAATGCAGGAACGTCAATAGTGTGGTCTGGTTGATGGACTGCAATTTTGTGGCGCGAAGCCACGCCTGAAAGAGAGTCCAGACGCTTTGGTATTGGTTGGATCGATGGCCGGTGCGTGTTGACCAGGGTGTCGGCCTGCGATCTAGTGAACTTGATCGTTAAAGATTTTCTGCATAAATTGAATGCGAGATAACTTGAGAAGAGCCTTGATGTTAGAGGGACCTCCTTGTCCTCGACGAGCTGGGACATGTCGAGGGCGAGCGAAATATCGCGGAAGAGCACGACGACCATGGGCCACCACAGCGTGTTGGGGTGGTCGGGCACCACGAGGACGCCGCTGTAGCGGTACGTTTCGAGCTTGCGGAGCACCTGGGTGATCAGGTTGTATGAAGGGAAGAGGTATATTTCCGTCCACTGGTCCCAGTAGGACTGGAGAGCATCCACTAAATCTTCTCGTGAGTGACGATACGGAGCTGCAAATAGTGGAAGCTTGTGCAAATAGTGGAAGTTGATCGGCCCAGACGTTCTGCAATCCGGGAAGGTAGGTCGCGAGAGATAGATGACGATGCTGGAGGATTCGTTAGAGCTGCGCTCCGATCTTCTGCAACGCCGGCGCCTTGCTGGAGCCCGAGTGATTCCTCATGGCTACAGCTGCCATGTTGTCTGACCTTACGCGGACTCTGGTGTGGTGCCAATGAGCTTGTGCAGAGCGATTCCTTTGACGTAATGTGGAGTTTGCGTTCCACTGCTGACCAGCGGCCGTACGACTGCTGGGCGCTGCAGCCGACTGCCCCTCACGCCTCGTCTGATAAGTCCGTCCACAGGAGGTGCTCCGGTGGAGGCATTACGAAGGGGACGTGGGAGTGAAGGCAGGCATCGTTGCTCCAGTGCTGTACTGCAACGCGGTAGTAGATGCTGAGAGCGGTGGGCTTGCTGGATAAGCGCAGGGACCGTGCTGCTAGTACCATTTCGTAACAAGAAGTGGCAAGCGTGACGCAGGTAAGGTGTAATAAAATTGATTAGGCAGAGGAAACTGGTGCTGTTGAAGCGAGAGAATTTCGCGGGATAGGATGCCCGTGGTATCCTATCACAGTACACCCGTGGTGTACTGTGAGGCCGGGGCGATGGACCCGTTTAGTGTCACTTCCAGGAAGTTTATCTGCTAGATGGGTTCCAGAATAAACTTTGTCAGGTGGATGTGGAAGCCTAGCTTGAGGAGAAGGGCGCTGGCCGTCTGTGTGTTGAGTCGGCTCTGATGTGCTGTCGGTGCCCAGAGCAGCTAACCGTCGATGGAGAAGGCCGCGTTTTTTTTTTGCTGGTAGAGTAAGCGGGGGTGTAGTTTCGCGACCGTCATAAAGATTTTCGGTCCCAAGCTGAGGCCAATTGGAAGGGCCGAGAAAAGGTATAGCTGGCCTCGTAGTTTGAAAACCAGGTACTTATGGATTCATGGGTGGACTGAGACGTGCCGGAAAAGCAACCTTGATGTACAATTTGATTAACCAAAGAGGATGTTTCATCACGGGCCGTATGTTTTGCGGGTTGGACATTCGGAACGTAGTTACCGGGATGTATTTGTTGAGTCTGGAGAGGTCGATCACTTAGCGATCCCCTTCCGAGACCTTGGGAACCGCAAAGATGCAAGACACAAAGGCCGGTTGCTTTTCCGCAGGAAGTCTTAACACGAAGGGTTTGAGATTGAGAACATCCTCGTGTTGTCGGTGAGAGACTGTGTAATCGAGAGGAGGGGGTCGTGGCGCCCATCTCCAAGAGAGGCCTATGGACAAGATGCTTTGAGCAAAGACGTAGCCCCGCTCCCGTGTGCTAGGCGACTCCTGAAGGCCGCCGGAATAGCGGCAGTACTTACGGGAAGGGGAGCGGTCCCGCTTTCCGTTGTCACCCGAGGACTTTGAGCGGGGGGGAAGGGTCATTTGGCTACAGAACCTTCCAGACCTCCTTTCCCTCGACCATTCTGGCCACTTCTCAGGTCCTTTGAAGCACTGGAGGAGAGGGCCCTCGAACCTTCATGTGAGGTACTGCGGCCCCCATGCTTCCCTTGGGGGTTGCATGGCACCACGCTGGAACGCATGGCGATCACTAGAAAAAGCTTGTCGACCGCTTTGACCAAGAAAAGAACCCCGCTTGACCACTTCTGGGGTTGCTGAGGCTTCTGTGCCACCGGCGGTGCAGGGGCCATGAAACCTGAAGTGGAGGAGGCCTTAAATGAAAGGACCTTCGTCTTTCTTTAAAAAGCTTCAAGTGCCTAGAAAGCATTCAAGATCGCCCGGTTGTTGTCTGCTAAAGGTGGAGGCTTGATGCCACGTGGCCGACCGTTGTCGTGCGATCAAAGATGGCGGGCTGATGCCAGCAGCCGGCAGTTGTCGTACGATCGAAAATGGCCTTGGACGCCAACTGACCGATCGCGCAACACCCTATGCGACACGTAATCATCTTCATGTAGGCATGAAAGGCTGTCCGCAGACCGCTGACCGCATGACCAAACATCACTAACAGGTATCTGCCTCTAGCCGGCATCGGTCGAAGGCCAAGCTCGACGCCTCTCGGCCAGCCGATGTCGTACGATCCAAGATGGCATCGGACGCCAACCGACCGGGTGCGCAACACCTTATGTGACACGTAATCGTCTGCATTGGGGTGGATGGATAAGTTTTCACTTTATAGATCATCAACACTGTATTTTAGTATTGTATTATATCTTATTTCGTGGGCTCGATTATTTATCTGTGCCCTTTTTTCATGGTGATCAATTTTGGATTAGTTATTGAATTATGTATCATTAGACGCTCGCAGGGGCCCTAGGTGGACTATGCGGTGTGTTAGTCTAGTCCAACCTACGTTGGGAGAATATGCACTCTCCCAGGCGCCTAATAAAAGTCCAAGCACAGCTAGGTGTTTTGATGGCTATAAGGTGAATTAATGTTGCTGTTGATCTTAGAGAGTGAAGGTCTTGAATGGCACTGTGCATGGAGGAGACCAGGTGAGTCGAGACGAGTCGAGGCGAGTGGAGACGAGTCGACTGGCGAGGCGATGAGTCGGGACGAACCAAGGCTGGCTGAGACTAGTTGACCCGGGAGTATGGGGTACTCGCTGGGTTTCGGGAGCCCGGGGGACTTGGAAGACCAGGAGGATTTTATGGGACCCACTTGAACCCTTCCGGGGCCCTTTGGGACACTCTTGATACCCTTTGGACTCCCCTTGAGAAAATTTAGAACCCGTTTGAGGCCCCTCTGAAACCTGGTACCCCTGTTTCCCCTCCCCACGCTGTAAAACCCATACACAGATAAGTGTATGTATGTGAAATGCTTGAGTAGAACAATTAACCATTACAGTCCGCGGATTACTGGCTCAGAGGGCGAGAGTCGCGTCGAGGCTGGTCGAGGTGCGTCGAGATCAGTCGAAACATGTTGAGACGAATCGAGTTGGTCGCGACGAGCCGAGACTTGCCAAAATGATTCGAGACAAGCTGTGACGAGGGGACCCGGGAAGCACGGGGACTTGGGGGACCCTCCACGATTCGTTGGCTCTTTTGGGACCCAAAACACCTCTCCCACCCCACTTCAACCCCAAAAAGCTTGAGTGAAAAATTTGTTATTAAAGTCCACATGATTACTAGCGCAGTGACCTACTCGGTATCTACGTTAAACTTACTTGGTATCTGCGTTAAACCTACTCGGAACCTATGTTGAACCTACTTGGAATCTGCGTTGAACCTGCATAGTAATCTACGCTGCATCTACTTTGCCACTCTTTAATTGCCCTGCGGGGAGTCTGCATTAATTTACGTTGGGACTCCGGTGGAAAGCAGAAGCAACTACCACTACTAATACTAATCATCTGCATGTAGGTATGAAAGGCTGTCCGGAGACCGCTGATTTCATGCCAAACATCAATAGCAGGTACCTGCCTATAGCAGGCATCGGTCTAGGCAGGCATTGGTCTAGGCAGGCATCGGTCTAGGCCGGCATCGGTCTAGGCCGGCATCGGTCTATGACCGGTATCTGCCCTCCACAGGATTTCAAAACCAAACATAGAACGGTTCTCAAAGGGCGGTCATATGTGACAGGAAATTCTCTGCCTGTAGGTAGGAAGGGCTTGTCCGCAGACTGCTTACTTCGAAACCGAACACCGATAGCAGGCATTGGCTGTATGAGCAGGATTCCAAAATCCAACATTGAATATTTCGCAAAAAAACGTCATATGTGACATGTACTCATCTGCGTGTAAGTATGAAGGGGCTGTCCTTGGACCGCTTACTTCAAAACCAAACATTGATAGCGGGCATCTGCCCATAGCAGGTATCTGCACATAGCAGGCTCTGCCTATAGCAGAAATCTGCCCTTAACAGGCATCTGCCCTATGATTAGGATTTCAAAATCAAACATTGAACATTTCGCGAAGGAACGTCATATATGACCCGTAATAACCTGCGTGTAGGTATGAAGGGTGGTTGCTTTGATACCAACTCCGATGAAGGCAAGCTTGTTCCCATTGTCGTCTTGTTTGACTAAAGATGGCTGCCGTACGCCGCCTTGCTCGGCCGGACGTCATGTGCCGGCTTGTCGTTAGGCTTAAGTTTTCAGTGACAAATGACAAGGCAGTGACAACTTTTTCAGTACGCATTTGCACAGTTGCAATCCCCATCTGTGGCTCTGTAGAGGAATTGGGTCACCAGTTCGCTGCCCAGATGAGCCGCTGCGTATTGAACGTACCAAGTCATGACTTGGTGCTGGGACCCTGTGGGTCTAGTGAGCGGTAGCTGTGGAGCGTTGATGCTCGACTGCCTCGTCTGAACAGGTAGCGTCGATTGAATGCCGGGGTAGGGTAGCCCTTCCTTATACAGGGTTGGAGCAGGGGTGTTGGACAACCGGCAGCGGCCGGCTGGGGCCCGGCGTCGGCCGCCATTTGGTCTAAAACACGGAAATTTCGGGAAAAGCAGAGAACTTGAAGTTTTCCAAAAAACGTTGGTCTGAACCTGTCGAAGGTCTAAACCTGTCGAAAACCATTCATGACGAATGTTATGAAGATTCTCTAAAACGTCTCTGTTATGTTTCCTCAGCAAGATGCATTCAAATAAAAAAACAGAAGCGCATGCCACACTATGGCTCCTACGGAATGGAAGAGAAAGGTGATGAAGGCGGAGGCAAGTGGCCTAGGCCTAGAGGTCGACCGGAGTTTGGGTGGAGGGTTGGTGTTAAGCAGGCGTATGGAAGGAGAGACTGCAATGAACAGGCATGAGTGGTTGATTTTTGACGCTGCTCTGTTGTGCTCTCCCGCCTTTGGCATCACGTTGTTGGGATTGTCGTGGGTGGGGGAGGGGGGCCCGGATATGATGATGCGGCGGGAGTAAACCAGTGGGAACGTTCGAGCCCTACTGCACTCAACGGATCCTCGGACTGCACTCGTGACCCAGAGTGTGTGTTGCGGGGTTACCGGGCGTACCCTTTAGCACAAAAGAGTTGAGTTGTGTGAGTGTGAGCGTATGAAGGTGTGAGGTGCGCCTTGCCGTCGGCCACCCCCTTTTCTGGCAATTTGTCCTAGTGTCTGTATCTGTAGGTAACCGCAGTAGGAAGGGCTTGACGTTACCACATTTGGGTTTTAGAGGGACATTGACTCCAATGCGCTCAAAATCACTTATTCTAATTTTGTCTTGACGTTTCAAACACTCTAGCGCTGGTGAAACAGTTCTTACTTCAAGATATGCTTTTACCTTTTATTTATTCCTGTCATTGACGTTTTACCCCTGCTACTGCGGCGAACTTTTTTTACTATACTACATTTTACCCTCAGCGGGCGCCACGGCTTTAGGCAAGTCACTACTTCCACGCGTGGCAGCTAAGCTGGACGTTGCACCCGTAAGCGACGTTGTGGCCATTAAGAGTGCGGATACCTTCGTGCGTACCATCTACGCCGGCAACGCCTTGCAGACTATCAAAAGCAATGATTCTATCAAGGTGAGTCATAACATTCCTACTGAGAGTAATTGGTGAGTGGGCAAGGGTATCGGTTAGTGAGCTCAAGAAGCAAACGCTAAATCATTCGTCATCGTCGCTCCAAGGACATCACAAGAGCAAACAAAGAAGCTGAGTGTTTGATCATCCATCGTTCGGCGCTGTAAGGACACCGACATGAAGTAGGCAAGTGTTCAATCATTCAACGTTCGGCGCTATAAGGACGCCGACAAGAATTTGGCAAGTGTTCGATCATCCATCGTTCGGCGCTCTTAGGACACTGACAAGAAGTAGGCAAGTGTTCGATCATCCATCGTTCGACGCTCTAATGACACCGACAAGAAGTAGGCAAGTGTTCGATCATAGGACACCGACAAGAAGTAGGCAAGTGTTCGATCATCCATCGTTCGGCGCTCTAATGACACCGACAAGAAGTAGGCAAGTGTTCGATCATCCATCGTTCGGCGCTCTAATGACACCGACAAGAAGTAGGCAAGTGTTCGATCATCCATCGTTCGGCGCTCTAATGACACCGACAAGAAGTAGGCAAGTGTTCGATCATCCATCGTTCGGCGCTCTAATGACACCGACAAGAAGTAGGCAAGTGTTCGATCATCCATCGTTCGGCGCTCTAATGACACCGACAAGAAGTAGGCAAGTGTTTGATCATCCATCGTTCAGCGCTCTAAGGACACCGGCAAGAAGTAGGCAAGTGTTCGATCATCCGTCGTTCAGCGCTCCTAGAATATCAGAAAAAGTGGGCGTGTGTTCGACCATCCCTCGTTTGGTGTCAGCTATAAGGATATCACTAGAAGTTGGTAGAGTTTGATGATACGTGGTCCTCCGCTTCAAGGACATCCGTGATTGGGTACGAATCTCCCTTTTGTATCTCACCTTCGCAGCCCCCCACGGCTCCGGCAGCACCGCCAACAGGGCATTCGGGCATGGAAGGCAGTATACCTTGGCGCGCCAGCAATCTAAAGGACAACACGGTATCAAAACTGCAGCAGAGCGCTGGTCGGATTACGCTTATTAGGTCGACAAAAAACACTGAAGACAGTCAACAATTGCACACTACTGTCAAAACACAGAAACAAAACCACAAAGTCAAATCTGCTATGCTTTGAAAAACTCGTGCAACATCCCCCCCCCCCAACTCCTCAGCCAAAGCACTGCACCACATCAGAGGACAGACTTTTCCAGACCTGAACACAGCGAGAATGAAATAATCTGCGTTTAAAGTTGGTCCGACAGCGAGGAACCACCAGCTTGAAAGAATGACCACGTGTGCCAATATCTGGAGCTTGCTCAAACAGAGCAGACAACCCGAATCCACAGAACAGTGAAAAATCTTCCAACACTTCACCAGATCCAAACGCCACAACCTCCCCCTGACCGAAGGCAACTGCAAAGCTCTGAGCCTCTCACCATAGTCCACCACCCTGACCCTCTATTTCCCTGGTCCACCGCCTCTGCGTTTTCTCCAAAATGATCAGATACCCAAATATCCCACATTCCACACACGGAAGTAGTAGTCCAAGATGGGTCTTATATGAATTATAAACAAAGACGCCATGAAAACAGAACTCCTATTGACATTAGAACGGAGCACTGGTTGCCAGAGTGGAAGCCTTTCCAACAACATTGTTCACATGGAGGTGAAATCGCAACCTTGAGTCAACAAGCACTCCCAAGTCCCTGCAGGAATCAACAAGCTCAAAAGCCACACCATTCAAATTATAAGCGATTCTATCATCACGCTGCTCCGATTCAAGACGACCCCTGTAAAAACGCACAGACACATTTGGCAATGTTCAGAGAAAGATTCCATGACAGGGAAATACAGATACAGATACAGACACTAGGCCGCATCCCCCAGAAAGGGGGGTGGCCGACGGCAAGGCGCACCTCACACGCTCACATTCACACAACTTAGC
>SDVV010004659.1:0-19964 GCA_016164225.1 Gammarus roeselii
GTCTCCGTTATCATACAACCAACATTATTGTAATGAATATTCATAAAAAATGCAACATGACTCGCAGTTGAAAATTGCACCTAGTCACATAACGTATCCTAATGTATACATTATAAATACACTCAAATATATACACCACCTTACATATGTCCTACCTTTCCACCCAAAGACACGTACGCCTTTTATCTATAATTGAATCTGGACCGCCAGTCGCTAGGCACCCTACCCGCCATACGGCAACAGGTTGACGCTATAAAATAAATTATCTTTTAGATAATCTAGACCGCCCGCCGAGAACAATTAACCCCTTCCCAAACATGCGCGCACGACGCCGTTATGCCCCCCGGGCCGCTACGTACCCCTAACGGACGATAAATAAGTCGGATGTGGCTAGGAAAATGTATGAGGCGATCCCAAATTGACATCTCATAATAAGAAAATTAACCCTCGCTATATAGGAAATATTTCTGGCAATCTCCATCAGAATATTTCCCGCTTAATTAATCAGTGATGATGAATTACAGTTGTTTCCTGTACGAAAAATACTTAAACTTTCCTCACGGTATTGATCGGCTTTATTGACGAACCATCAGCTATTTACGCACCCAAACACAAACGGATATTCGACCTGCACACAGGTTGTTATAATTCATCACTGATCGTCCAGCACTGCCTCAGGGTAAAGTGTGATCGGTTATAACTCTTAAGCCCCGGGGCTCTATACATAATACAGCTGGAAGGGTGATACCACAGATATGTAAGTGAAGTGCATCTACTATACTAACGATTAAATATCGCTTCTTTCGCCAGCGCATTAGCCTAGTGGATAGAGTCTCTCACTCGTGTATCTAGGTACCAGGGTTCTATTGCCATTTGGTGCGACGCTGCGTTTCACTTGACTAGTGAGTTTAGTGGCTGCCAATTTAACTGTACAGATCTCTCCTCTCAGATGACGTCGCCGCTCTCCAGCTACACCAGCACCCTGTGGCCCACAAACAATAATGATTTCCCATGTAACTGTGTGTAGATCAAATAATAATAATTGTAATAGAATGTAAAATTCCTAATCCAAAGATTGTTGAAAAACATTGAAAAGTATATTTGTTCAAAACGTTAGCTATATTTACTGATTTAAAATAGATTAATATAGATGTTTGAGTTCGCAATCATTAAAAATTCCAAATATGGTTTATATACTTGCCCAAAAACAATTGGGCCTCTTTAGCTACAGTCAATTGTATTAATGTATGAAACTGCTTGGTGTTCGAATCACAGGATAAAGGTGTTTAGAGCGACAAGGAAGTCTGTTCGAATAACCTATGGGTGATCATCAGTAATCCAGTACTAACAAAGCACCAGGCAATTGGTGGAAGGGACGAACTATCGGCAGAAACCCATATAAATTGTCTCGAGCACCCTCTGGGTGATCATCCATAATCCAGCACTTCAGCACCGATTGAGGACTGACATCCTTCAGATAACCCAGTATTGTACATCTGGATTAATGCCAGCTATCGTTAATACCATGACTGGGTCAACGTGTGTTATCAATGCATAAGACATTGATAAATGCGGACTGGTGGAAGGTAGTTACAGACCACTATCAAGTGTTGATACCGCATTGAAGCTACTAAAAAGATTGATTGAGAATAGACTAGACAAATGTCTCCCACCCTTGTAAGCCATAATATTGAACTGAAAAGTCGATATTTGTCTTAAAAGAAACTATTATTTTTGAGTAGAGGCTCGCCAGTGAACCTATGTTTTCTAGGCGCCTAGAAAGCATTAGACCTCGTCAATCATTGGACACCGTTAAAAAAGTTATTGAAAGGGGGGCGTCTGTGCATCTAGTAAAACGATTAATATACTGGTGCCAACAGCAACAATGTGCGACACGATGGCTAAGCTCAACATCAATCCCGTTATCAACAACTATTAAAGCAGGAAGGCCTTCTCTCGCCCTCCTATTCAATGTGTATGTAGACAGCGTACACGAGTGTCCAGCTTCTTTATGGGGCCCGAAGGCCCCGGGAAGATGCTTCAACCATTTACTGCCTAAGGCCCCCAAAGATAGAGAGACCCTGGCCCCAACACTCGCCAGAGATTGTGGCATCCAACCATACTACTGCCGCCTCCAGCGGTGCTGGAGTTTCGGCCTAACAACAGATCCGATCTATAACTCCTACAGTTGATAGGCTTCCAAGCAATTTGAACATTCAAAGTGTTGCCAAGTTGCAGGGCAAGTCATAGTCTCTGCATAAGTCAGAACGTATCGCGAGGGTCCCCGGTGACGATAGGTAACCGTTGACCGATGTCGCGGATGCAGGAGGCTGATGGACATGCCGATTACGCCGGTCACCTCGAAAGCCAAAACCCACGAAAGGTTACGGTTACGAGAAGATTGATTTTTTTTCTCTGCGTCATTGGCTGCCCTGCCAGCATCTGTAGAAGTGTCAGGCATGGGACTCGTCGGAAAGGTCTCTGCGCAGGTACAATCCCAAGAAAGGGTTTTCCCTCTAGAGAAGAGGAAGACTGTAACGCCGTCAGGACTCACGGGTCGCACTGGGGCCAACTTTACGTAGAGCTAGTTCAATTACGTCGCTTAGAGCCAAGTGTCTGGGATGACGAACCCCTCTATGAAAGCTGGCCGCAGCGGCAGAGCTGCGGATAACACACCGGTGCATTGACTCTGACCGCATGAGCAATGCGAAGCGAGTCAGGGTCCAGCAAAGTAAAAAGCAGTGCAGCAGGGATTACTTCTAGCCAAGAACCGCTATCGTGACAGGAAATCGCCAGGAGCCGAGCTTTAGTTTAAGGGTGGGGTGCCTCGAGTAACAGACTTTCCAAGGTTATCCATACTCCTCCACTGTACCGAGTCTTCTGGATGGAGCAACAGTTACCCTCTGGTGCGATCGCTTCCTCACCATGCCCCGGCTTCCATGCCAACACTGCTTCCGGAAGTTCGTCAGACTGCGCCAAAACGTTATCGTTTGACAGAATGGCTTCAACTAATGGACTGACCGAGTGCCGAAATGAGATGAAGCTGGGCAGGCCAATCTCCTGTGCCTTGCGAATGCCCAAACCGCCAGAACTGACTGGGAGAGTGGCTTGCTTTCATGAGAAATGTGAAAGTGAAATGTTAGTAATTGTCGTGAAGGCTTCTAGGACTGATTCGTCGAATCTGGCCAGGTTATTTTTATGCAGGTATGTGGGAGCAGCGTGCAAAAGATACTGGAGTTTGGAAATAGCGAAGCAGATTTTTAGTATAGTGCAAGCTTGATGTAGCTCAATTACGCTCAGTCGAGAAGCCATCAATTTAAGGTCGTCGATTTTGTCTTCAAGCGCTTCTGTAATAACATTGACAGAGAATGGTGCGCCAACAACGGTGCTTCGTTAGACAGACGCAATTTCGATGTCAGGGATTACCTCGCGGAAAAGAGTGTCTGTGATCTCCTTGTAACCAAAGTCCAAGTTGTTAACGTGGATCATGTCGCACTTTAGCCGTTGATAACCGTGCCTATTTGGTTTAGCTTTTCTCTCAAGTGACGGAAGTCCGTTAAAACCATATCCGGTTCCCCCTCTGAGCGTTCAACTCTGAAACGGCACTACGCGCAATCTGATCAACGCCATGAGAAAAGAGAGCGGGCCCCATGGGGGACCCACCAATTGCAGAGAGGATTGTTTTGTCGCAAAGAAAATGTTCGCGATAGGAGTCGATACATGCTAGGAGTACGCTAGCTAGCAGCTTGCAAACGCTCGTGAGCAGCTTGCAAGAAAACGTCGCGCCGATTACAGTTAAACGCGTTCTCCAAATCTAATTTAAGAACAACACGATCTGTTTGGGCTTTGGTGATGTAGCGGCGCGTGGCATGCGCAAACGCCTCGCAGGCTCCTTTGGTGCAAGCCCTAGTAGAACCGGACGGAATTGACTGCGTAACGATTAGCGAACGAAGCACAGAAGTAGTGTATAACGGTGCAAAATGCGGATGTGAAGGAATAAGATAGGGGTTAATTAGCAGTGGGCGGGGTGGGGCGCAATGCTGCAACCTTTGACTCACCAGCGAAGGTGGGCGGAGCCTAACGGGGAACGGGGGGCGTAGGGTAGGACGGGAGTCAGTGAGCGGACAGACGGGTAGCTTTCATATGTTAATAGGTTATATAAATAAAACGTTTACGCACTACCTCTGGTGTTCGCATTTCACCGGGGCGTTGCATGCAACTTTGACTCATTCGGATGAATGGATGAACGGACGGATGGACGGACAGCGTTCGGAAATACATTGGCAAGGTTTATGTTTTGATCATTTTCCATTAAATTGTATTTAAATATATATTGTATTTATATATATGTTTTTTTTCTTTAGATGGTTGTAGTGTGGTACAATTGGTCACCAACTGTTGCTCGTGATATATATTTATACGATTTTTGGTGGATGCGGTAGAGGAGCCCCCTAGGCAGAAAGTTAGATGCACTCCTGGAAAATTAGAGATGTTTGCTCCTGTCTATTCTTTGTCTCATAAATTTGTTTCCGTGGCATGTTTGCTACGTTGTGAGTGTATGTATCGTTATATATTTATGAATGGTTTATTGTTTCTATATATTTCTCTATACATATATGTTTGTATTCTTATCTACTTGGGGTATAATTGACTCATTCGATGGTTGATTGGTGGATTTGTAGCGGTTGGGGTTGGGATATTTTGTCTATTCTGTTCATTTATCACTACATATACTGTTAATAGGATATGTGTGGTGGGTATGTCTTATAACTCAATTTGAAGCCTTAGTGTGCGATCGACCCTGTATGGTAGGAAGCTGATATTGAATTTTCAGCAATGTTTTGTGTTTTCCTTCTATTTATTTCATATGTATATAATATCTATAGGAATAGTATGGATCATTAGTCAGGTACTTGGCGAGTTGATGTTAGTTTTTTGGCTTCATGCAACATCTGCACAGAGAATCTATCCACCTCATATTGCATTATCCAGGTTTTTAACCAGATATATCGGTGTTCCATTGACGCGACGTTCCAATAGCGAGAATACCTGAACGATATGGATTTATTGTAAGTTATTAAATTGTGTTACGTATACTTAGTAATGATCGGTTGATTTATGTTGAATTTGTATTTTTTCGGAATTTTGAATTGTTATCTCATACACTCATACAGTTATTGAAATTTCGGATATTTTAGGTTTGCATCTTTACATTATTTGAGGCCTTATTGGTAGATTATTGCAACATTCTGGTATTTTATATGTGTAAATAAGATTCTGTTACGATTTAGCCGTGGTTATTTTAGTTAAAGAGATGTTAATTTAACTCTGGTTTGGACTGAGTTGAGCCTGATTACATCAGATTTTATATGTATTATACCACATTTACGTAGAAGTATTCCACATCATTTACTACAGGTTTCAGTCATGTCGCTCGTATGTCTTGGTATCTTATAGACATTAGTTGTTTGTTTGGTTACATGCTAGTTCTTTCTCGTTCATCACGTTTTTTAATGTATGGTATGGGTATGGTAGATAATTAATCTTCTTGCTTTGTTATGACTCGAACGTTTTAGTATATTTTTGTTTAGCTCTGTACGTTCTCTGTACAGTTCCCATCTTCAATGTAATTTGTTGGTCATTTATACAATGTTGAAATGTTACGAAAAATCTTTAGGTCTAATTAGTTACAAGTTATATATTTTTTGGTGTTTTATATACATAATGTTTCCATTCTGATACAATGTTTGACGTACTTAATATAGATGTAGAATAGTCGATTTGTTACAAACTTGGTCTTGCTGTTAGCTTACTGTAAGTTTATTGTAGGACCATTCTTCAATGTTTAGGAGGAGTAAAGGACATCCATAAGCAAAAAGCTCGTTTTTTTTGCCTATTTATGAATGTAGACCGATTTATTAGGATGGATACCCCTAGTGTATTACAGTTTTAGGGTGAATTATGGCAGAGTAGAGAAATATGTAGTTATTTTATTATTGTTGTATAATTTTTTCTTCGATAATCATAGTAATGTATGTTTAAGAGGTGTGAGTCCGTGCTGTATCTTTGTGGAATTTTCGTCATTGACCCCTAGGGAATGTGTAGTTTAACGTGTAGAAGTCGATTTACTGTATGGTGGGGGGGGGGCTTGGTCTAGAGGTGGTTTACACTCTTTAGGTGGTCATTTGGACTTCGTCCAAGTTCAACGTGAAGTATGTACATTCTTGTAGATGCCCGTCTTAAGTTCCGTGCGTTTGTTAGAGAGGTTATGCAACAAGCTGCTCATCGTTGTAGTGATTTTCTAAGGTTGTTAGTGAACAGAAGCCTAGCTTTTTATGGCCACACTCGTTGAGACTCATGTCAGGCCCATTCTTGACCACTGTACCAGTGTCTAGTTTTTTGGATATGTTCAGGATGTGACTTTGCTCGACGTTGTTCAGAGACGATGGGTTAAACAGATGCATAATACGTCTGTGGCATCGTATCATGACTGGATGTTACCTCTAAATTTATTATATATCAGTGGTAGATTGCTGAGAAGTGACCTAGTGGAGCATTATAAAGTTTGTTGTTACGACACAGTGGGGCTTGGATTTTGTCCGGCTAGAGGCATAGCATCAGTTAGGTCTAGGAATTTGTTATGGATTTGAATAGGTATCGTAGTACAAATAACATTATTCGCATTAACTCAGTGTTAAATGTCAGATATTTTTGGTATGGCTGTTATGTTAGTATATGTTCTTAGTCATGAACCAGATCACGTGGGATATTGGAGTAGAATTTATCATCTGGCTGTGGTAGGATACACCGTACATAATAGTTAATCATTGTCAGCTAGGGTAGAGTAGAGGATCTTATTTAGCTATTGTAATGTTGTTGTTGTGGGTTTTTGATTGGTTATCATCATAAGAATATTTCTGTATAAGGTATAAATTTGCCTAATTTCTTGGAATGTTGGGTATAAAATACGCTTAATTGGATGTAATGATCCAAAATATTGGTAGGTTTTACCTCACGACACTGCATTTGGGTCCGGTTCATTGTCATCTTGGAGATCTATTCTATCGGATTTATGTAGAGTGTTAATGTTAAAGTTAATCAATATTTTATTGTTCATCTCAATTATGTTATCCGCTTGCACGTCTTAACTAGATGCTTATTCCCGCATGTCTTACTTCTATAAATGTTTGAGATCCGTTTGCAGTTCAGACACCTAGAAGTTATTGATCAATTCAGGCTTTGTTATGAGACTGCGTTCTAATTCTGAATATACCAGATCGGCTGTAGTATTTTTCCCTAAAGGTTCGTGATGACGGCAGTAAACCTAACCCATTCTAATCTAATATTTCCAAGGATTGTATATATTTTCCACGTTTTCATACATATGATAGGTATTTCTGCATTGATTTAAGCTTTATTCCTATCAAATCTCCACTTGACTCTACATTTTGATCTTTCCTTTGCAGTTTTGATACGCACTTACAATTTTGTTCTAGCAATCTTCATCTGTTTTCATCATTGTTTGAATGTCATAGCTTTTCTTTTATCATATGATTCCTGATTTTTGATTTAATAGAATTCTAAATCACTATCACATGTTATTCTCACCCATCAAAAAGCTAAACTAACCTAACCTGACCTTATGTATGATACCAAACCTCATCTTATGTACGGTTTTCAGTCATTGAGATATACATTGCATAACAAACATCTCCACATGTCTCTACATTTTGATAAATCCTTTGCAGTTTGATACACACATCCAATTCTGATCTAGTAAATCATCAAAAACCTAACATAACCTAACCTATCATAAGTACGGTATTCAAACAATGTTTTATACGATGCATAACATATAGCTTCACTTGTCTCTACATTTTGATCTATCCTCTCCAGTTTTGATACGCACTTCCAATTTTGTTACAGCAATTTGCATCTGTTTTCATAAATAATTAATCATTGATTGAATGTTATAGGTTTTTTTCCAAATAATTCTTGATTTTTGATTCAATTCAATTCTAAATCGCCATTACATGTTATCCACACCCATCAAAAACCTAACCTAACCTAACCTGACCTTACGTATGATACCTAACCTAACCTTATGTACGGTTTTCAGTCATTGATATATTCATATGAACGCCCTTCCACACGGTTCATCATAAAACTTGCACCTAATTATTCCTACTTCGTGGTCAATCTCGCCTCACATATGTTAGCAGAGAGGGTAGATAACCCAACCTAACCTAACCTAACCTATCCTCATGTACGCTCTTCAGTCATTGATAAATACATATGAACCCCCCCCCCCTCCACAAGATTCTTCATACAACTTGCACCTAATTATTTATATTTCGCGTTCAATCTCGATTCATATATGTTACCAGAGACGACAGATTACCTAACCTAACCTATCTTATGTACGGTTTTTCGGTCATTGATATATACATATGAACCCCCCTCCACACGATTATTTATACAACTTACTCCAAATTATTTCTCATTTGTGGTCAATCTCGAGTCATATAGGTTATCAGAGATTACAGATTTTTATTTTTAGATGGTTTGAATGTTACAAGTAATTCATATTTGTCTCCATCATCTAGATCATTTACCTCAAGATAGGTTTATGCCATCATATAACACTTTGAAATATATTCTTCTACCACCTTCGACAAAACGATATTACCTCCGTCTGACATAATGTATGCAATTTCATCGCTTAACCTTTAATTTTTTTAAGATAATACAAACAAATTGATTTAGGCTTTACATAGTATTATTAGTATTTATTAGTATTATTTTGGATCTTGCTGGATTCATCAATGTTTATGCATCTTTTGTATCAACATAGTGCGAACATACAACCATACCCATCATCACTATGTACCAGTCTCTTCTCAAATTCCTTCATATACTCCACCATATCGTTGATACGAATACGGAAGCCTGTTCCATCCTCGTGAGTCCATAAATGTAGAACGCCGCATGTCCATGAATGTTCTTTTTCTTCTTCTTTGCGAACTTCATCCATTCTTTATCCGGAAGAAGCTCCATCATGCGCTCCAGATTTTCTTCCGTCCCTAGATAGAATTTATTTTCCACTAACTCAACTTTATTACCCGTGTGGAAGTTTTCTGCCTAGGTCATATCAATTTCAAGATTTACCTTCTTTTTCTTTGAACTCTGTTACATACAACTGAAATGTTTCGAAATCACTCACCCAAATCCTGTTTTCTTTATTTTCCTTTCATATATGGATAATAGTTCCCACTCTTTTGTTATTCTTGTTCTCCGCATTTGTAGATAATTGATATCTCCATCAGTAGTTAATATATCCTAGAACCAAGCCAAATCATCTTCGGAGATTATTTCATCAAACACTCGTAAACAAATTTTTGAGATGTGAACATCCATTTTATGTATTCTAAGACGATACGTCAGTCGCCACTTCTTCTCCACGTAACACTGACTCCGTTTTCAGCCTGCAGATACCTATTATAACTCGATTACATGTTGCATCTTGCAAAACATTCGGCCTATCATCGCTCACCGTGGTCATCATGTATGTATGTATGTACATGCATATGTATATTTCGAGCGTATTCACGTTTACATGAGGTAAAAAAAGATAAATCGATCTATTGATGTGATAACTTGGCTACTAAAAATGGTCCGGGCGTCGATTTTTTTTTAACATTTTTTTTAATTGTATTGAATTTTAAATTTTGTTATATAAATATATATATATTTTTTCAACTAATGTACTGGTACAAAATTGGAAGTGCGTATCAAAACTGGAAAAGATAGATCAAATGTAGAGACAAGTCGAGCTTTGTGTCATGCATCGTATAGAACATTGACTGAATACCGTACATAAGATAGGTTAGGTTAGGTTAGGTTTTTGATGATTTACCAGATCAGAATTAGATGTGTGTATCAAACTGCAAAGGATTGATCAAAATGTGGAGATATGTGGAGATATTTGTTATGCAATGTATATATCAATGACTGAAAACCGTATATAAGATTAGGTTAGGTATCATACATAAGGTAAGGTTAGGTAAGGTTAGATTTTTGATGGTTGTGAATAACATGTGATAGACATTTAGAATTGTATCAAATCAAAAATCATGAACTATATGAAAAAAAGCTATGACATTCAAACCATGATGAATTATATATGAAAACATATGACGATTGCTAGATCAAATTGTAGGTGTGTATCAAAACTGCAAAGGAAAGATCAAAATGTAGAGTCAAGTGGAGATATTTGTTATGCATTGTATAAAACAGTGACTGAATACCGTACATTAGATAAGTTAGGTTAAGTCAGGTTTTTGATGATTTACTAGATCAGAATTGGATGTGTGTATCAAACTGCAAAGGATTGATCAAAATGTAGAGACATGTGGAGATATTTGTTATGCAATGTACATATCAATGACTGAAAACCGTTCATAAGGTTAGGTTAGGTATCATACATAAGGTCAGGTTAGGTTAGTTTAGGTTTTTGATGGGTGCGAATAACACGTGATAGTGATTTAGAATTGAATCAAATCAAAAATCAAGAGTCATATGTAACAAAGCTATAACAAACAGTCAAACAATGATGAATTATATATGAAAACAGATGAAGATTGCTAGATCAAAATTGTGAGTGCTTATTAAAACTGCAAAGGAAAGATCAAAATGTAGAGTCAAGTGGAGATTTGATAGGAATAAAGCTTAAATCAATGAAAAAATACCAAACATAGGTACGAAAACGGGAAAATATATACAATCCTTGGTATTACTAGATTAGGATGGGTTAGGTTTACTGCCGTCATCACGAACCTTAAGTGAAATGCTACAGTGGATCTGGTCAATGCACGAATAAGTCGTATATCCTGAATTAGAACGCAGTTACATAACAAAGCCTGAATTGATCAATAACTTCTAAGTGTATAAACCGTAAGCGGATCACAAACATTTATACATGTAGGACGTGCGGGGATAAGCATCTAGTAAAGACGTGCAAGCGGATAACATAATTGAGATGAAGATTAAATTATTGATTAACTTTAACATTATCACTCAACATAAATCCGATTGAATAAATCTCCAAGGTGACAATGAACCGGACCCAAATGCATTGTCGTGAGGTAAAACCTACCAATATTTTGGATCATTACATCCAATCAAGCGTATTTTATACCCAACATTCCAAGAAATTAGGCAAATTTATACCTAATACAGATATATTCCTATGATAACCAATCAAAAACCTACAACAACAACTATACAATAGCTAAATAAGATTCTCTACTCTACCCTAACCGACGATGATGAACTATTATAAACGGTGAATCTTACCACACTCAGATGATAAATCCTACTCCAATATCCCACATGATCTGATTCATGACAAAGAACGTATACTAACATAACAGCCATACCGAAAATATCTTACATTCAACACTAAGTTAAGCGAACAATGGTATTTTTACTAACATACATATTCAAATCTAAAACAAATTCCTAGACCTAACTGATGCTATGCCTCTAGCAGGACAAAATCCAAGTCCCACTGTGTCGTAACAACAAACTTTATAATGCTCCACTAGGTCACTTCTCAGCAATCTACCACTGATATATAACAAATTTAGAGGTAACATCCAGTCATGATACGATACCACAGACGTATCATGCATCTGTTTAACCCATCGTCTCTGAACAACTTCGGGCAAAGTCACATCTTGGACATAACCAAGAATCTAGACACAGGTACGGTGGTCAAGAATAGGCCTGAATAAGTCTCAATGAGTGTGGCCATAAAAAGCTAGGTTTCTGTTCACTAACAACCTAAGAAAATCACTACAACGATTAGTAGCTTGTTGCATAACCTCTCTGACAAACACATGGAACTTAAGACGGAAGTCCACAAGAACGTATATACTTCACGTTGAACTTGGACGAAGTCCATATGACCACCAAAAGAGATTGAACCACCTCTACACCAAGACCCCCCACCAAACAGGAAATCGTCTTCTAAACGTTAAACTACACATTTGATAGGGATCAATGACAAAAAATCCACAAAGATACAGCACAAACTGACACCTCTTAAACATACGTCCCTATGATTATCGTGGAAAAAATATATACAACAATAACAAAACAACTAGATATTCCTCCACTCTGCCCTAATTCACCATAAAATTGTAATACACTAGGGGTATCCATCCTAATAGATCGGTCTACTATAACAAATAAGAAAAAACACATCGAACTTTCTGCCTTTGGGTGTTCTCTAACTCCTCCTAAACATTGAAGAATGATCCTACAATAAACATACAATAAGCTAACATCAAGACCAAGTTTGAAACAAATCGACTGTTCTATATATATAATAAGCACGTCAAATATTGTATCCGGATGTAAAAAAATATATATAAAACACTAAAAAATATACAACTTGTAACTAATTATACATGAAAAATGTTCTACATAACTGCTACAATTGTAACGTTCCGATTTTGTTTAAATAACCAACAGATTGCATTGAAGATGGGAACTGTACAGAGAACGTACAAAACTAAACGAAAATATACTAAAACGTTCGAGTCATAACAAAGCAAGAAGATTATTTCTCTAACATACACAAAACATACAATGAAAAATGTGATGAACGAGAAAGAACTAGCATGTAACCAAACAAACAACTAATGTGTATAAGATATCAAGACATACGAGCGACATAACTGATACCTAAAGTGAATAATGTGGAATACTTCTAAGTAAATATGGTATAATACATAAAAATTCTGATGAAACTAGGCTCAACTCAGTCCAAACAGGGTTAAATTAACATCTCTTTAGCTACAATAACCACGGCTAAATCGTAACATAATGTTATTTACACATAAAATACCAAAATGTTACATTAACCTACCAATTATGCCTGAAATAATGTTTAAGATGCAAACCTAAAATATTCTAAATTTCCATAACTGTATGAGATAACTATTCAAAACTCCGAAAACAATACAAATTCAGCATAAATCAACCGATCATTACTATGTATACATAACACAATTTAATAATATATAATAAATCCATATCGTTGAGGTATTCTCGCTATTGGAACGTCGCGTCAATGGAACACCGATATATCTGGTTAAAAACCTGGATAATGCAATATGGGGTAGATAGATTCTCTGTGCAGATGTTGCATGAAGCCAATATACAAACATCAACTCGCCAAGTAACTGACTAATGATCCATACTATTCCTATAGATATTATATACTTATGAAATAAATAGATGGAAAACACAAAACCTTGCCTAAAATTCAATATCAGCTTGCTACCATACAGGGTCGATCGCACACTAAGGCTACAAATTGATTTGTGAAACATACCTACCACACTAATCCTATTAACAGTTTATATAGTGATGAATGAACAGAACCGACAAAATATCCCAACCCCAACCGCTATGAATCCAACAATCAACCATCGAATGAGTCAACTATACCCCAAGTAGAAAAGAATACAAACATAAATGTATAGAAAAATACATAGAAACAATAAATCATCCATAAATGTATAACAATACATACACCCACAACGTAGCAAACATGCCACGGAAACAAATTTTTAAGACAGAGAACAGGCATGAGCAAACTCCTCTAATTTTCCAGGAGCGCATCCAATTTTCTGCCTAGGGGGTTTTTCTACCGCAACCACCAGAAATCGTATAAATATATATCACGAGCAACAGTTAGTGACCTGTTAGTGACAAAATATATTATATACAATAAAATGGAAAATGATCACAACATTAACCTTGCCAATGTATCTTTGAACACAGTCCGTCCATCCGCCCGTTAGTCCGTCCGTCCATTCATCCGAATGAGTCAAGGTTGCATGCAATGCCCCGGTGAAATGCGAACACCAGAGATAGTACGTAAACGTTCTATTTATATAACCTATTAGCATTTAAAGCTATATGTCTGTCCGCTCACTGACTCCCGTCCTACCCTACGCCCCCCGCTCCCCGTTAGGCTTCGCTCACCTTCGCTGGTGAGTCAAGGGTTGCAGCATTGCGCCCTACCTCAGCCCACCGCTTATTAACCCCTATCTTATTCCTTCACATCCGGGTTTCGCAACGTTATACACACTCACAGCCTCCTTTCGTTGCTAACCGCCGAAGGGTGTTTCCAACAGCAGAGGGCCAAATACCGCAGTGTTTCCTCGATAAGACGCAAACCCGGGCCCGTAAAACACCCTCCTGGCAAAAGGAAGGATTTCACATTGAAGTGTCCGGTTGACCAATCCTGTGAGAGTTGAGGCAAGCGGACCTTTGCACCACCGGCGTTTCTATCATGAGTGACTATCTTGAGTGACCAGCCCCAGAACCCCGTGGAAAGACTTCATTTCCTTCTTAACATCGTCCACCGTAGCTATAACCGGAGATGCCAGATCATCGTCAAGAGTGGCTGAGAGTGGAATGTCCGTTGGACTGGGCGGATGTTTATCGCGTAACGATTGTAAAGTTTATGGGCAGAATGAGCCTAATGTTTTTCTAGATGAAGCAACCCGAACGGCTCCACGTAGTTCGAAATTGTCAAAAAAACCGCATAAACTATTGCTTTCAATCGATATCTGAGTTTGGTCTGGTAATAGTAGCTGCGGGTTGTCGGCAAGCTCCCGAAGGGGCATCACTGGCAAGTCCCCTCTGTCCATATGTTCCCTCACTTGAAGTCGTTTACGCAAAATAAGTGAAGTCTGTTTTTTGCCTAAGAAGTTGGTATTGGGACTCCGCAAACCCCAAAAGCTGAATGCCATGAGGCTGGCCCAAGCGAGGGGAGTTCGCTCGCTAATGCAGTCACTCACGAGTGAATGAGCGGTATAGAGGTTGGGTGGTCGGGGCACCACTACAGCGGAAGCAATACACCAAGTCTGCATATCTGGCTCTGAGAGCGTTCATTTTTACGCATTAGAATGGTCACGCCCTTCGGGGTTTCGTTTAAAACTTTGATTTAGCGCTAATAATTGCCAATGTATGTGTAAAAATCATCGGAACCTTGCTCCCTCAATGGTAATAGAGGTTGGGTTGTCGGGGCGCCGATACAGCGGGAACGATACAATAACTCCGCATTTCCGGCTTTGAGAGCGTTCATTTTTACGCATGACAAATGATAATATTTGCGGCAATTGGAGTGAGAAATTACTTTTTTTCTTGATATGATGCGCATGCAGGCATCACGAAAGTGTTTGAAATTATCTATATAAATTTCGCAGGCTGGCACCGCTTAAGAACCAGACTGATCTGAAGTGAAGGGGGGAGCAGATTTATTATGACTGGCGTTGAGGCTCTGTTGGGAATGAGAATCAAATCAAATTTAAGTGATCAATCGATTGCTTTCATAGATTTTGTTATTCCCTTTGAACAGTGCACTATTTCAAATAAGAAGGCTGGTCGTTTCCACGACTAAATAACATTAGTTCCGGGCTGCTACATAAAATACGACGATCGTGAACGAAGTTTTCGCAAGAAAAAGTGCATCCAGCACGTTTTTTTTTTCTTTGAAACTTGAATGCGATGCCTGATGATAACCCAGCCCAGGAGTGAGCAGTGAATGCAGGACAATATTAGGCACGTGTTGCTATCACTGCAGCCTACGATGCTATCAATACTTGATGCTAAAATGAACTATCGATTAAACCCTCAGCCACTCCTCCGTCATTTTTAAGTTTGACTTGATGCTGCAGCTGACCTATATTTTGGAAGAGTCTATGGTAAATAATTTGAAAACTCAATAGTCAAACATTAACGAGCCCAATATACAACTGCAGGAGGGGAGGGGGGGGGGGTCATAACCATATTGGGCGGTTTTGCATCATTTGCCTTCTGAGTAACGTTGGGTGGATTTTCCCACCAGAAGACTTTGCTGTTGACTTGCTGCTGCTACAACATCTGAAAATTCATTGGACCACAACCGTAGTCTACTTCAATAGGTTTGAGATTTTTTTTAAATTTTGAATACCAATATAAACTCGAGAAAATGTTTGTCATGAGGAACAAGCTCGCCACAATTCGTGCTAATCGTAACTTCTCTGATGTTAATGTGTACCGACAGCGTTGAGGTCAACATCCGAAGTGGGGTTTAATTTTACCTCGGACCCTCATGAGGTATTGTGTTGCGGTTGAAAAACGCCTCAAGTGTCAATGGCACATTTGTCCGAACGTCCCCAAACACGAATATGCTTTCAATGACATAACGATGACTCGGCAATGCAAAATAACTTAGTTCTTTTAGAAATGCACGAGTTTTATTCATGAACATATACTGAAGCAGGTTTAATTACTTTAGTTGTAATTACGTCACTCTGAGCAGAATTTGTGTCCATTGCTAGATCACAGATAGCAGAATTAATGATGCAGTGTAGATTCTTGGTAGAATCTTGAAAAATTCCAAACATTCGTCATTACGCATTCATAACATTCTACAGAAACTATCATCAAGATGTATTTGGTTTGAATCAAAACGCTCTTTAAATTATATCGTTAGGCAGTTCTTTTTATCAACAGTTTTCACAACCTTTTCGGCGTCCGCTGGGGAGTCTCACCACTTCCCAGCCAGCCCTAAAGAGACCTAGTGCAGCAGCTGCTGCTTGTTTGTGAGTCCTGGGTAGAAGAATGGAGATGGTTATGGGCACCGCACAAAGCGCAGCTGTTACAAGAGGACAAAAACTGTTATGACGGTGATAAAATATATATAAACCTCTTGTAATGACAAACTTTAAATTATTAGCCATAACAGTTGTTCGTTGACGTTGCATCTACTATTTGGCACTAAATTACATGTGAAAACAAGACCAGGGGGATCGAATTAGACAATGTAGCTCAAAAAAATGTATAGATAATGTAAATTCCAGAAATAAAACTTTAGCCTGCTGCAGCAACATACGGTGTCCTTTGGAAGTGAACTCTGTTTACCGACAACCACTCGATTGAAGTAGCGTAGCCTTATTGCGAAGGGTAACCGGTAGACGCTCCTATTGCTATTGAATAATTTCAGACCATCGCTTTAGACCAATTCTTTAAAAATCGAATTCGCATTTGAACTCGTCTATGATGCACTTCATTGTATAAGATATGTAGATACAATATCAAATTTTTAGTTTCATTCCAACAGCAAATGCTGGATGAATGAGTAAGGTTGTGTTGGAAATGAATAAGCACGAAATCTTTAATTTCAACCATAATTCGACTACACAATATAGTTCAACCATCAAATCAGTCAGTATTCAGGAGCGATGTAGAGTAAACTACTGCAAGAATGAGAGACCAATCATGGGCACTTCACCAAATTCCACCATTTTGGGCAGCAATTTATATTCATTCCACTCGAAAAAGGACACAATCTCTGAGCCAATATGAGCGTCGTTACCTGGAGCCTGCAGGCGTTGATGAATGAGTACTGCTGGAGTTTTATCCCTGCGGTGTAGACCGCTGTGGTGGGGAGATTGGGGAAAATGAAGTAACCTGGCTAGTGAACTAATTTCCATTGAAGTAATTAAAGAAAAGTGCCTTAATTCCGTTTTGGTTGGTCACGTTGTATTCTAATATATCTTGTGTTAAATTTGATGCCATTTCCTTCAAACATTATGTGATAAATGGCAATCGTAATGCTTATATTGCGAATAGATATATGAAAGATACAAACTATTTTTCTCATAGAATTGTGAACTCCATCTCATGATGATGGAGAAGTTTAGAGTATGGACCCGGCGGGGCGACTCTACTGCAGAAACGAATAAGGTTTATTAGACAAGCGTCAATGCTAATATTATCACCGCACTAGAGCAGAACTGTAGCTCGACCTTGGATCATTATTATCATCTTCTGCAATTGTACTCACTCTGTGGTCAAGGAAGGACTATTAGGTCTCTGTCACAAGGAAAATCAGGAGATATTAATGGTAAATGTTTATTTTGAAAATTTCTGAATGATGAACACATCAGCTCAGAAATAACCGCGTAACCTAACTCTAGTAACGAAATGAATATATATCTATTCAAAGTTGGTAGAACGTGAACTTTGGCCGGTAACCGGTGCTGTGAATTATCAATGGTTAATCAACTGCTTTCTCCTCATTGGAGTGCATCATAGTAATTTTATATCGATGTGAACAGCTCCAAAGGAATTACTAGGCAAACACATCACACGTCAGACGAGTGACTTTTTTTATCCATTTTGTCATGCACATTGCTAATTTGGTGTAACGCAAAAAACTGTTCCAAAAATCTGTTCGCATTTATTTCTTCCGCTAAACAACACCAGAATTTCTAAACACAAAGTCGTGTAACAAAAATATTTGCACTGTTTGTTTATTGAACGTGAAACTTTGTCGAACGTGAAAAATACAAATGACGAGCATGAAAATATTCCTCGTTTTCGACGGCCGTCAAAATTGTATTGCCAACCAATATTATTTTATCAATGCTGTGCCAGTCGGGTCGTGTTTAATTTATTTTACCTTCCAGCGCGCGCAGCTACAGCCTACACAAAAATGATGCTCAGGTATCGGACCAAAAACGAGCGAGAAAGGAAATTAGAGGAAACTTCATGATGCAGCTGGAGCGGTTGTGTGGGTCTCAATACGAAGGAAAATGCTAACGAAGTTTGACCAGAAGTGCCGAATATAAATTCATTGAGGTTATTTATGGAATATTTGACTAATTATTTGTCAGTGACGATTCTAACCATGATAGGAATGTATTAGCTACAACAAACCTTGATGCTGATAGGAAGGAGCATTACCACATTTTCTTGACGTGTGTCGACACAGGCAGGCATTGTTTGCGCGTGTCAGGAGGCATTCTTGTTTAAAATTCATCACCTCGTCAGATTCACATTCTGATTTGCGCAACATCTGCCAACTTGAAGATCAGACACCAACCTGTGCCATGGCTTTTGAATTGTTAAATAATCTTCATCCGACATATTTCAACGAAGAAATATAATTGCAAAAGCATTTGATTTCATTCATTACCGAACTTTTTCGGTCGCGCAGTTCACTGACAGCCAAGAGAAATGTAATGCGCGTGAACCATTCATTATAAGACGATCTTTAGATGTCGCTCATTGGAAGAGCCTGAATAGACAGTGAAAGTAGTGTTTTATCTCGACGAACTTCATATACGACCTATACTGTTTGTCCAATTTTGTTGAATTCTGATTGTGATTCATGATGTGGAAATAATTCGTTATCCTGGTTATCTTGTGAAGCTAAAGAAACAAATCTGTTTCCACGTCTATCGCTGACAAGGTCTTTGTCAACTCGCTTATATATCCATATAAACAGGCAAGCTTGAATATTGGTCATGCTCGTAGAATTTCTATTACAGCACATTACATTCAGAAGAGAAAGCCTTTATTCACTACCCGACAATTGTCCAGTAAAAAAAAATAAAAAAATGCCTTTGTTTTCTTGTGCAGAACTGGGCTCATTGTATTACATCTAATCTCATTAAACACAAGATGGAAGGGAACCTTTTTCTCTGTTTTTTTTTTGTCTAGCGGACCATTTACCGTCGGAAAATGACACCTTTAATCAACGGGGAAAGTACACGAGGACTACAATAGATGGCAAATACCTTCCGGAATGGAAGTCGAAATAGCAAGTGTTGTGTTTCCCTATTTTTTAAATGCATAAATGAGGTCTAGAAGACAGGTACCGTTGTTTTTGTTCATAAAATACATTTTAGTCTAAAATCCATTGTAGTAAATTCAAGAAAACCGACGGAAACTGTTGAAAAGATTGAAAGAATTATATATTATTAACGGAACAATTTTTTTTTTCAATCACAAAGTTTTCAAAACAATGTTTTTGAATCAAATATGTTCGTGAACCTCAGAAACAATCAGTATTCATACAAGTGTTATAATAATGAAAGTGGTAACTATATATA
>SDVV010004660.1:0-19963 GCA_016164225.1 Gammarus roeselii
AAAAGGGCAGAGAAAAATAATAGAGCCCAAGCAAGAAGAAATAATAAAATACTAAAATAAAGTGTTAATGATCTATAAAATGAATAATCATCCATCCACCCCAATGCCGTGTGGGTTGTCCGTTGTTGAGAAGGATCAGGTTGTGAGTGTCTATGGTGTTGGCCATTATCATACCTCTGGGGACTGTTCTCACGCATCCCCACACTTCGTGGTAGCTGTTCAAATTTAAGGAAGGAGTACGAGATGATGCAGTTGGCTAAGCAGATCGGTCATTAGTGCCCCCGTGAGGTCGTGGTTTCATGACGAGTAGATAGATACCACTGTAATTGGTCTTGAGATACATATCTTCACTGCGACAGCTTGAAGTTCTGTTCTCAGAGGGAGGAGGTGATGAGGTATGCTTTGATGGATCATTAGTGCCACTCCGCCGTGTGCAGTCACATTATTGTGACCTTCGCGACGGTGTATGACATATTGAGGGATTGTGAAGGTGACTGAGTCACGGAGTTTGATCACCTGGAGGCCTACCACCAAAGGTTTATGGGTGGAGGTTAGTGTTAATAATTCATCTTTCTTGCTTTTATGTCCCTGGCAATTCCACTGAAGTATTGTGTTGTTGTTCATTTCGGATTTGTTTCACGCCCCGATTTTGATGGTCTGGAGCGTTCGGGTGGTTTGTAGGAACTTTCGTGGTGTTCTTGTCTATGAGGCGCAGGTGTCCTAGATCGAGAGCGTTCGCTTGCTGTAGAACATGGTCTCCTAGACTCAATGCGTTCTCGGCTGTGAGTGCTCTTGAAGGAGGGGGAAGACGAGGGAGTACAATCTTTGTGTTTTCTTCTTGAGCGAGCGCGTTTCTCTTCTATAGAGGCGTTTTTAAACATAATGATGGGCTGACAAGTCGTCATTAGGATACTTGAGTAGAGTGCGGCGCAGGGTCGATCAGTGGTTTCGGGTATCAGTTCTTCGTTGTAGATTTTCAACGCGTCCTCGCGCATGCGATGGTTGTTCTCACTTGTGAGATGCTCTGGTGTTGGAAATGTTAGCTGATGGTTGTATACCTCACTCTGGTTTTTGCTGGATGTGGTCGCAGTCAAGACGGTCAGTAGTCGTTCAACGCACTGATCAAAGCGAGCCGTGGTTCGTGGGATGTTGCTAATCTTTTAGCTTCGTGGCTAGAGGACGTCGTGTACCCCGCGGTCGTCATCGGAGGGATCTTTGTTCCTTTGCCTTTAGGTTTTCGCGTCAGTGGACCTCTCTTCGTGGTCCACCGAGGCAGCATCCATCGCAGTGCTCTCCTGGGCACTGGTGAATTCATTGCTTGGGGCGTCCGCCTCTATTACAAGGTCGGTCGCTGGGCTGGTTGTGGTAATGTTAGTACTGGGGAGGAGTGTTGGGGTCATGGTAATAGGTTATGTTGACGGAACACGAGTGTCGTCTCAGGGGTAATCTTATTTGTAGATTTAACTGCTTTGGCGCAATTTAAATTACGGCAGCTTTGGTTTTCATCGTAAAAGATTTGGATGGCTTGATTTCATGTGACTCTGCGGTCGTTTTGTACGATTGTCATTGCTTTTTGGTCCATGTACTTGAGGCAGTCGCGGTCGCCTGCCTTATGGAGGCATCGGCAGTGGTAGCATTCGGGATGGCGAGCTGTGCAATTCTTTCGGTCATGCTCGCCGGCTCACCTCTCACAGAGTTGGGATATGTGTGGCTGGCAGTATTTGATGACGTGGCCGTATTCTATGTATTTTTTGCGATATTGCCATATCGCCATTGGGTACGTTTTTGTTCTCCCCTGTTCGCCTGGGATTAAAATTAAATCTGGTGTGTCGCATCCTGGGACTGATTCGATATGCGGTGGTGTGGGTGTTCCTTGGTTTGATCCACTTTGCTAGAGAAACGTTGGTGACTGAGTAATCCTTAGCTAAACCTGCTACAAAAGCGCCTAGGTCAGTTTTAGGAGTGTAGTTGGAAGTGGACGTATTTCGACAGTCACTTTGTGTTGGTCTCTTTGTTAATCCTTTGCATAGCTTTGCTTTGCTCAATATTTACAACGTGGAACAGATACTTCTTTCCCTGTCGGTTCATGTTCCTTGATCTGCCTCCAAGTTGTTTGGAGAGAGAGTTCATCATGGTGAATGGGTTCATTGAGGGAGCAACTTTATTTGCACCGCTATCTACAAGCGTTATGAGGAAGTGGGTAGGAAATGATGCTGATCTTCTCCCTGTCAGTCATGTCCTGGGGGCAGTCTCCGTGTCCCGTAGGGTGGCCGTTTACTTTGCATGTAAATGCAGCGAGGTTCTTCGGATGGGCACGACAAGGGATCGTCTCGCTTATCGTGGTCGTCCTGGTAGCAGTGTGAGCATCTCTTTTTACCGTTACAATTTTGACTCGTGTGTCCGTATTTCTGGCATTAATAGCATCGCATCGGACGTCTTTCACAGAGTGTAACTTTGGTTTTGGCGTCAATGAAAGGTATGTCTATGTAGTTAGGTGGGGTGGGGCAATTGAATTCATGCTAAAGGGGCTTGCTGGTGTTTCTTTTTGGGCCGATTAATGCTTCAACTATACATCCCTCGTATTGGACGAGTCCGGTGATGAATTCGTCGGCTTCATCACTCGGGAGACCCTCGATGTAAATCAGGCCCGAACTCATGGAAAAAGTTGGGTGTGGTATGATTTTGCAAGGCTTTTCGCCTTCTGTTTTTGGAGAGTATAGTGTCACTTCAAAGTTTTGTGTCAACTTTAATGGGGAAGCTATCGTCACCGCTGGCGGTGATATTGAGTATTGGACGGCCAGTCATGGAGCCCAGTTCTTCTCGTAGTTTATATGGGCATATATCCAGTCTGTCATTGACATTGAATATCATTTTCAAGTGTTCGGGGAGTTTAGGGCCGTTGTTGAATAGGTTGTGGTCATCAAATCGAGTGTATTGTCTCCTCTTTACTTTTGTAGGTGTTCGGGCGTTATGAGTTTCGGCTGGGAGGAGAGCGGTGTTATCAGAGTGGTCAGAGACGGAAGCACACGAACAGGTTACGGGTTTCCTGGCCTCTATCCTCTTCATCAGCTCATCCAGTCGGGTATTCAGAGTTGCAAAAAGGTTCCAGAGTTTAGTGAGGCGTTCACCGACTTCACTGGAGTCCCCAGCTCGGGTAGGCCCATCATTTTGATTATCTTTCCTAGGGCATTCTGCATTCTGATTATATTCACGTCCAGCTTCTAGAAGCGTTCATTTGTGCCATCGACTACGACCTGAGTCAGGTCTCCTGTCGATGAGAAACTTATGAGGGGTTTGTCGTCCTTTTTCGCAGACAGGTTTGAGTGCACCGCTCTGGAAGGGCCGTCAGCCCTCTCCGATAGGGCATGGTCTTGCCCATTATTTGATCCTCGGCTTCTACCCGGGGTTCTAGATACTGAATGTGGGGCGTTCTTTACATATACTTTTATTGTATATACGAATATATACACTAACTTAATCCTTTAATTTACTCTCAAAATTGATCATACATTTTTTTTGTGTGAAGATTTTTTTTTTCAAACTTTTTTTCAGACATTTTTTTTTTCAATCGGTTTCGATTCAAAATTCACATCCCTGGTTTCAGTGGGAGGGGGTTCACCTCTTTGAGCACCAAGGGTGGGGTGTAGCTACAAACTGAAAGGTAGGGACGGTGGAGGGATCTTTTTAAATCAGAATATATTTACACCAAAGAACCAATAAAATTTGGTGGTTAACGAGGACGCCGCGGAAAACTTGATTTGATCCTCAGTTCCACCAGAGCCTCAACACGAGTCATAATAGGCTCCCCCGTAGGGCTCGATGATCATGGATCCCAGTAGGCTCGCACGCCTCAGTGTGCAAGAAAAGAACAACGGTTTGAAGTTAGATTTTTTTTTAAATTTTAGCGATGTCAGACGCACGCTGGTGCGCATAAGAAAAACGCTTGGACGGAACGTACCTCGGCTTCCAATTATTTAGAACTTCAAGAGTAATATATACGCACGCTAGTGCGTACAGGTAGCATCGTCGAGACTATTACAAGGTTTACGACTTCACGGACGAAGACAGCTCCGGCAGCAACACAACACAATGTTTACAGCTATGCGATCTAGTTAAGTAGAGGTACAATTTAGAACTCTATGAGTAATATGCACGCGTGCCAGTGCGCACAAATAATATCGTCGAAAATGGTACAAGGTCCATGACTTCACGGATTGGATCAACTCCAATCGCAACGCGTCACAAGGTTTATAGCTCCGCAGTCCAGGTCAAACCCAGAAACTACATATAGTCCGTGCACGCGCGAGCGAGCACAGGCTGAAGAAAAAACACCAATCCACAAAATCACAAACAGAAACTCCCGCACAAATTCACTAGCATTATATACTGTACATGACAAAATTGTGGATCGTGAAAAAGTAAGGGCAGGTTCGTCACGGGCAGAAAAACTGCTCGGATTATTGATTTCGCACTCATTGATTAAGGGGATAGGCTGGGGGGGACAGAGGTGCCTTGGGTCCCAATAGAGCCCGACGAATCCTGGAGGGGTAACCCTAGTTCCCCGGATGCCTCGAGACCCCTCGTCTCAGCTCATCTCGGCTTGTCTCGAATCATTTCGGTCAGTCTCGGCTCGTCGCTACCAACTTGACTCGCTTCAACATGTTTCGACTGATCTCGACCAGCCTCGAGGCGACCCTCGCCTTCAGTGACAGTAATCCGCGGACTGTAATATTTAATTGTTCTACTCATGCATTTCACATATATGCATTTCTCTGTGTATGGGTTTTACAGCGTGGGGAGAGGGAAGCAGGGATCACAGGGTTCAGAGGGGCCTCATGAGGGTCCCAAAGTGTCTCAAGGGTGTACCAAAGGGCCCCGGAAGGGTTCAAGTGGGGTCCCTCCAAATCCTCCTGGTCTTCCAAGTCCCCCGGGTTCCCGAAACACCCGGGTCCCTCGAGTTCCGCGGTTCCCACGAGTACCCCCCATTCACGGATCACCTAGTCTCAACCAGCCTCGGTTCGTCTCGACTCGTCGCCTCGCCAGTCGACTCGTCTCCACTCGCCTCAACCTGTCTCGACTCGCCTCGTCCTCTCCACTCATCGTGCCAATAGAAGACTTTCACTCTCTAAGATCAACATTATTTCACCATTTAGCCATCAAAACGCCTAGCTGTGCTCAGACATTTATTAGGTGCCCGGGAGAGCGCAAATTCTCCCGCCGTAGGGGTTAGACTAGATTAACTAACACACCGCTTAGTCCACCTTGGGCCCCTACGGGCGTCTAATGATACATAATTGTATAACTAATCCAAAATTTATCACCATAAAAAAGGGCACAGATAAATAATAGAGCCCACGAAATAAGAAATACTATAATACTAAAAGAAAGTAAATGATATGTAAAATGAATTATCATCCATCCACTCCAAACGCCGCGGGAAGGCGGGTGAGCATGGGATAACCCCAGGGGGTATCCCTCTGAGGTGCTCTATTGCTCTTGCTCAAAAGAGATGAAGTCGATCTCTCCAATTATGTGGAAAGCTTCAACCTTTACGAGACGATATTCGGTTTCTGAGCGATATACGGCTTACAGCAGTGACCGGCTCTTGTTTTGATACAACAAAAAAAGGAGCTTCAATACCCTGGAAACTTTGGAGCTTAGACGCGAAAAACAGTAAGCGATGTTAATTTCAAACTCATTTAGTTGTCCGTCATTGGTTACGGTACTGCCTCTGCGCAAAGCTGCAGTGAAAACTGACGATGGTAGATTTTTTGATTTGGGACTATTTTCCATCGGAGCCTTAACGTGAGTCATCGCAAGCTCCCCCATAGGGAACGAAGGTCATCGATTCTAGTAGGTTCTCACACCTTTGTGTGCAAAAACAGTAACCTTATCAGCCTAAAATTAAATCTTTTAACTGTGGTACATAAGCATACTAGTGCATACAGGAACGGAAAAGGTTCAAACGCAGCTACATAAATAAATTATTGTCTCTGTGCTTTGTGTGATGAGACCAACCCGCCTCCACAGATATTTGGGTTTTTGACTGCTCCGTTTTGTCCGGTGTTTTCCAAAAGCGATTAGCGTATCCGGTAGGTTAGGCCATCAAGTCGGTAAGTGAGCCCCCACCAGATACAGATGATGGAGGGCTGCTGTTCTTGTGGCTTTCTCCTCGGACAGCCTAGTGGCGAAAGGGTCTTGTTTGTGGGTGACATTGGGTCCTGGTTCCAGAGTGCAGTCTTAAGCCAAATCAGAGTCTTCCACAGTTTCAATTCGTCGGGCGAGGGACTGTCAGTTGGCATACGCTCAAGAGTCAACCATCATCGGTAGGGCTCAGTGTCCTGAGAGGCTACCTGTCTGGTCACTTAGGCTTAGCCACGTTCATGATGAGATTATACTGCCTCTCTTCGCCCACGGAGAGGTTCAATCGAGAGTTGGGAAGCCAAAGTGGAGTTTTGGGTAGAAGGTGACTAGCTCCGCGCCCCCATCCCCTCAGCCATCAGACAACCTCACTCAACCTTTCGGCCAAGCCACATGCGGAAGAGGCAAAAGCGGAGAGTGACAGGCTAAAAATGTTTGGTATGCATCCTGCAAACGGTAACTTTTTTTTTCCCTTCCTCCCTACGTTTTTTATGTGACGTTTGGCCACTTGGACAGTTATTGAGAGATGCTCCATTAAGTGTAATATAACAATTAATAAACTAAAAAAATAAGAATGGAAAGGATAAATTTAACAAAGAGAAAAGTACAGATACAGACAATAGGCCGCATCCCCCAGAAATGGGGGTGGCCGACGGCAAGGCGCACCTCACACCCTCACACTCAAACCCTTTTGTGATAAAGGTCCGGCCGGTAACCCCGCAACACACACTCAGGGTCAAGAGTGTGGTCCGAGGATCCGTTGTCAGCAGGAGGGCGCGACAGTATTTACTGGTTTACCCCCGCCGCGGCATAATGGCCGCCCCCTCCCCCACGACCATCCCAACAGCGTGATGCCAAGAGCGGGAAATCACATCAGAGCAGCGTCAAAAACAACTATTTTTTATTCACACCTGTTCTTTGCACGCTCTCTCGCTACTTCCACATTCATGTCTCTCCTTCCTAACGCCTGCTTCACACCATCCATCCATCCAAACTTTGGTCCACCTCTAGGCCTGCGACAACTAGGCTCCGCATTCATCACCCTTTTTACCCATCTCTCTTCATCCATCCTCTCCATGTGCTCGCACCATCTCTGAACACGCGAATCCACTCTGTCCTCCAACTTCTTAACCATCCTTGTTCTGATTCGAACCACGTCGTTGGTGATCCGGTCTCTCAGCGTTACTCCAGCCATGATCCTCAAACATTTCATCATGAGAACATTTAGCCTTCTTCTCTCCTCTGCTCTCACCCCCTAAGTCTCAGCTACGTCCAGCGCAGTTGGGACAACAACACCCTCAAACAGCTCTCTTTGCTTCCATCCCCAACGACCTACAGCTCATTACACTCTTCAGTGCACCCAACACTTTACACCCCTCCTTCACTAGGGCCTTCACTTCAGATTCCAATAGTTCAGTTATCTCCACATGGGAGCCCAGACACTTAAAACACCGAACTTCCTCCAAGAACTAGAAAATGATAGTATAAAAATAAGCAAATTTAAAATAAGCAAGTATAAAAATAAGCAAAGAGAACATGATAATGAAAATATTAAAAAAAAAATTGAAAGGAAAAAAAAATGAAAACAATATACAATAAAATGGGAAAAAGTGAATCAATACATACGCAAAAAAATGGGATAAGTTGTCAAAATCAGAGGAGAGATACGTTCAGATAATTTTAACAAAACAAACGAGGTTGATGGGGGTAAACAAAGAAAAGCATAACCAGGAATGGGTAGAAAAGAAGAGCTTAAAATGAAATTTGGATGGGTCGTGACCCCGCGCCCTCATGAACCAGTTATGGAGAGGTTTTTGAGAGTAGGGCGTCACTATGAAGTTTGGTGTTTACTCGATAGTGTAGCTTTCATCACCGCTCTCTAGCGTTTAAACTGGTCGGCCAACAATGGTGCCCAGTTCTTCTCGTAACGTGCAGTGGCAAATTACCAGCACCGTCTGTCCTTAATATTGAATGTGATACTCGCCTGTTCGGGAAAGTCGAATCAGGAAGGCATCTTATTGCTGTAGTTTTTAACATTCGGTTGGGTTGGGATGATTTTAATTTGGAGCGAAAGGTCAGTGAGGTTACCATTTTGGGCGGAGGTGTAGGCACATGCGCAGGTTCTTTGGTTAGATTTTTTATAAGCTCACTGAGTTAAAGGACCACAGTTGCATGACAATCGTCAAGTTTTGTGACACGTTCATCGATTCCGCTGGAAACTGCTGAGCAGTCCTCAGTCTCTAGCTCGGGAAGGCCAGGCAATTGGTTTAGAGCATTCTGAGCTTCAAGTATGCCTGCTATTAATTTCAAGATTCGTTCATTGGTGCCGTCATCACCGGTTGAAGTCGGGTTATCAGGCGATGGGAACGTTTTGGAGAGGTATAAATTTTTTTGAGCGTGAATCTTTGTTCAATCTTTGTTTTGAAAGCCTCTCTTCATTAGGGTTCGTCCTCGCTCATCATTGGACCCCTGATTTCGACAGGGTTCTGGGTGAATGATGGTAGAACTTCAATCTTTATAATTATTTTACAGGTTCAAATGCATACACTAGGCCGAATTTCCCATGAAGCGTGGTGGGCTCCTTTCATGCACACACATTGAAACAAACTTGGCCCTTTTCCTAGCAAGGGTCAGACCGGGAGACGCCGCAACAACTCTCTGGATCAGGTATGCGGTCCAAGGTCAAGGTCAGTGTCAGCAGCTGAGCACGCTGGGGAAACTAGTTTACCTCAGCTGCGTCATAGTAACCGACCCTACCGGTTACTATATATACATATAGGTATATTTATATGCACATTTATATGTGCATTTGTATTTTACCCGTTTCTTATTTGATATCCATTTCAATTTAGTCTCGAGTTCAACATCATGTGCAAGCAATGCCCTGGGGTTAGTGGGAGGGGGTTCACCTCTTTATGCGTAACTGTAAACTGACAAGGGTGAGGTAAAGGGATTATACTTTGCATAACTTATATACACAAAGGGAGAACTGAAATTGTGCTGTGAAAAGGACGCCCCAGGAAGGCGGTTGAATTTGGGATACCCTAAAGGAGTATCTTATTCGAAGTGCCTTGAGCTCGTGATCTCAAGAGATGGTGTTTGATCTCTTTCGAGTTAAAAACTTTACCGAGATGATGTCTGTTCTTGAAGCCTTGTTCGGCTGAATGCGGTGGATGGCCTTTATTATGAAAACATCTATACATCGCAAACTTTTAAACGTTTGGCATAAAATGCGGACAACGATATGCTCAAAATGTGTTGTCTTCTTATTGGTCACGTTACTGCATCTGCACTAAGCTGATCGAGTGAGACATTCTTGTCGGCACCGGCTACTCACAACACAGACTGCACGCTGAGTTAATGCAGGGAGCATGGAACCACACCCGATAGTTAGGCGGAGGCGTGCAGCTGCAAGAGTAAGCACTAGCCAATAGCCAGCTCATTAACAAGCAGTAACTAGATATTCAACAATGGCATTTACTTGCTGTCGTCTTGTCAGGCAATGGTCCTAAACTATGTTACCTGAAATGTCCTGAGGTCCCAGATCTTGATAGTGCCTTCGTCGCCCCCCGACACAATGAAGGGGTCGTGCCTGTTCCAGTGGATCACGTTCACGTCTTGTGAGTGCGCGGCGAGACAGCTCAGCATGCACGCCTTGTCGGGCTTCGCGCGAGCGTCCCAGATACGGATACTGCGCGTCAGACGGTTCAAGTATTAATTTTAGTTCATTGCACACTAGAATCAATATTTATTAATGCCAGACATGAAGAACAGATAGCACACGGGGATCACATGCATGAGGTCTACACACTCGGTGCATAGAAACTCGCGCATGAGAACAGCAAAAAAAGAAATATCCAAGTCATAACTGTACTCGGACTGCGCGGCGGATGAGAGGCAAGATAAGTGAACGAAAACAAATGAAAATAGTAAACCAGGACTAAAACAATACATGAAGGTCAGATCTGTATATTACAGATGCACACAATAGGCCGCACTTCACAGTCCTCTCAAACGTTCAAACTGGCACAACTCCACCCTTTCGTTTAAAAAGGTCCAACCGGAAGATCCCGTCACACACACTCGGGGTCATAAGCGCGGTCAGAGGTCAGTGTCAGCAGCAGGGCCCGACAATGTGACAGATTAACCCCTGCTGCGTCATCTTGACCGGGCAGTGTCAAAATCATCCTTTCACAATCATTCTCCACTCACCCTTATTCACTGCACACTCTCCGTAACCTCCATCCTCCAATCTTTTCTTCCTAACGCCTGCTTCGCACCATTCATCCACCTAAACATCGGTCTACCTCAAGGCCTACGTCCACTTGCCTTCGCACTCATCACCCTTTTCACCACTCTCCATTCATCCATCCTCGACATCTGCCGAAACCGCTTCAGAATGCGCGAATCAACTCAGTCCCCTAACTTCTTTACCATCCCCCGTTCTAATTCCAACTACGTAGTTATTGATCTCGTCTCTAAGCGACACTTCAGCCATGCTCCACAAACATTTCATATCAGACCCATTCAACCTTCTTTGCTCTTCTGCTCCCACCACCCTAGTCTTAGCTCCGTAGAGCGCAGTTGGGACAACCCCCTTTTTGCTTCCATCCCCAACGTTCTACAGCTCATAACACTCTTCAATGCATCCAACACTTTACACTCTACCTCCATCTCAGATCTGGTCCAGTCTTCTCCATAAGGGAGCCCAGATACTTAAAACACTAAACTTCTTTAAATAACTCTTTATTTAGGAGGACGCTAATTCTACTCGCATCGACATTCCTCGAGCATCTCATTGCTTTAACCCACGTTCACACGAAGCTTTCTCCTCTCACATACTCTACCAAACTCCGATTCTAACCTACATAGTTTTTCCTCTAAATCCGTCACCAGAGCCGTATCATCCGCAAACAGTAACTGGCTCAACTGCCAACTCCGCACTTTCGCTTCGTACAGCTCCAAGCCTCAACCCAAAACACTCTCGTTCACCTCCCTGACCACTCCATCCACGTGGAGATTGAACAGCCAGGGAGACATAATGCAGCCTTGTCTCAAGCAAAAATTCACTGTGAACCGATCACTCACCTCGCTCCCCACTCTGACACATGCTCTGCTATCAACACAGAAACTCTGAACTGCTTTCAACAGATTTCCGCCCGCTCTATACAAACGCAACCCCCTCCGAAACGCTTCCTGTCAACCCTGTCGAGGCCTCTTCCAAATCCACGAAGACCCAGAAGACATCTTTTTCCTTCGCAAGGTACTTCTCACAGACTTTTGTAGCTGCAAAAATCCAACCGGTACCTCCGTTACCACTCCTAAAGCCACAGACTTCCTCTTCAATAGCGCCATCCGTAGTCTTTGATCCTTTTGATCAGCACTCGCCCGTACAACTTACCGACTAGCTACACATAATAAACTGATAGCTACCTCTTGAGTTGCAGCATTTTTGTTTACATCCTTTACCCTTATACAGCGGAACAATGAAAGCATTGCACCACTCAAACATTTCATGCCCGCTACTAAACACAGATTCAGCAGCTTCACCAGCCATTCGATAATTGTTACTACAATTTTTTTTCAGGCACTCAGTCGCAACGCCATCCAAACCAGGGGCTTTATCTGCTTTCATCACCTCTCCCGCCTCCTGCACCTCTTACCTAGATCAAAATACTCGGTCCACTTTATCCGTACACCACAACTTTCCAACAACGACAGGCCGTTTTCATCTTTGGCCACCACCTCCTTTCCAGTTTCCCCCTTTCTCACCCGCTACACCTCTTTCCAGAACATCGTTTTGTTCTCCTCAAAATTTGGCACAACAGTCTGCCCATCCTGAGATGAGCGTCCCTTTTGGCTCTCCTCACCACCTGCTGCACCTCTCTTCTCTTTATAGTTGTCATAGGTCATCACCGATCTCACTTGCAACCACTCTTCAAAGGCTGTTCTTTTCTGTTCCACACCACTTGCAGCCTTCCTTCTGTTTTGTTCTCCTCAAAATTAAGCACAACGACCACCATACATTTTTTGCTCATCTCAACAACGCATCTCTGAACCTCTCACATTTATCCTCCCTATCTCTTGGGTCCTGCTCTGACACGTTTCTAAACTCCTCCCTTAAGGCCTGTTGGAACTCCACAGCTCAGCTTTTCACATTCAGTTAACTCCATTTCACTACCTCTCTTCTTCTTCCCACTCTTTTCTTTCCCTTTTACCTCTGCACCACTCTTTTATCTTCCTTCCACCAGCAGATGGTCAGACACTACTTCACCCTCACATCTAAGAGCCTCCCCAACACTCCCCTCAAAATCCGCACAAAATCCCTCAGCGCAGTCTCCGCCACTGTACCATGGGTCATCCTTACCCAGGCGTACTTGTAGATACCTCGCTTCTTAAACAAGCTGTTACCGACCACCAGTTCCTGCTTCATGAACAGACATATCGGGTTTCCTCTACTTGTTGTTGTTCAACCCCAACTCCCCCTGCGATGGAGGAGCAACAGCCAGCGCACAACCTGAAGTCCCGGAAACCACCGACATGTGCATGTTATGGATGTTCCAACAGATGCAGGCATTTATATTATGCCTTCTTACAGCCCTGAGAAAATTGATGCTGTTTCTCGGGCGTTCCCACAGATCACGCACCGACGTGATATTGTGGTTGAGTCGGCCGGGTGCTACGGCTGGGCAAGGCGTCATGACGTGCTCGACCGTATCGGGCGAACCCCTGCATCGCAAACGAAGGTCGGAAAAGACTTTCCCCAGTCTATGCTGGTATGACTGGAGGGCCGTGTGGTACCCGTTCCTCAGCCGCGACAGGTGGATTCGGTCACCCCTGGGCAACCTCAACTCCTCCACGTCCACCTCAGGTGGGTGACCCCGCAGGGCCGTGTGGACCCTGTGTCAGTCCAATGTAATTGCTGTGGTGTGTGTGTGTATCCGTTTGTGCATAGATGTGTTGTCTGTAGGACGAGGAATGGTAGTGTGGTGATAGCCAAAGTGTGATGCTGGTGTGTTGTGTAGGTGTCTGTTGGTTTGACACGGGTTCAGTGAGGGGTGGCAGAGATGTGTCTGGTATACAATCTTGTTAAAAAATTGCGTTCCTCTCATATCAAGATGATGTTTGAGAGAAAGAACCTTGGTTTCCTCATGCAGGAAATTGGTGTAGACTGTGTACAGCCCGTAGCAATGCGCAAAGCTGTGTTCTGTTTCCTTTGTAAGGGATTAATATGCGTGGGTGCAAGGTCAGAGGACCAGACCGTGTTTGCGTAGGAGATGATTGGCCTAATAAATTGTTTGAATAGTGTTGTAATCGATTTCTTGGAATGACCATAGGTGGTTGTGGTAAGTACCCGGGACACATTCAGTCATGGTAAGGCTTTAGCACCAATGTTGTTTGTGTGAGGTTTGAATGTCATCCCCGTGTCATAAGTTACTCCGAGGATTGTGGTAGTGGGACTGTGGGGTATGGGAGTGTTGTTAAGCGTGACATGGGGGTGAACACGGTGTCAGGGAAGACTTTCCAGCAGACACGCCCATTCTGTTATCCATAAGCCAGACTTCAAGAGAGTTCAGGTACTGCTGGAGGTGTGTAGCGGCGATCTCGTGTTTGTGGTGTTGTGTGGTTATTGTGAGGTCGTCCGCATATGAGCTGATATAGGTGTTGGGTTCTGTTGGGTTTGGCAGGTCGTGCATGAAGGCGTTGAAAAGAGAGGGATAAAGGACGGGGCCTTGCGGGACAGCATTAGGGAAGTGGCGGGTACGGGATGGCTTGTTATTATGGACAGTGTGTGCTTGTCTGCCTGAGAAGAAATTACTAATCCAGTTCTTGAAGTTTGAATGTATCTGTGAATTCAGTTTCTATGAGAACTGTGTGAAAGGCCTTACTAGTGTCGATAGCGCATACCAGGGTTTGTTTGGCTGGCTTCTTTTCATTCATGCCTTCATGGATGGTCCGGGTGAGGTTGGTGAGGAGAGGTGTTGTCGAGTGTTGGGTCCTGAAACCGTATTGCGTGGGGGAGAGTGGGATGTGGGCACTAATTTTGTTCAGAACCAGTCTCTCGATTTTGGAGGGGTTTGGGAGAAGAGAAATGGTTCTGTATGAGGCTGCATCAGTGGGAACTTTGTTGGGTAAGAATGGGTATGATTTTCCCTTGTTTCCCAAGTGTTGGGTATTGTATTGTGTAGTATGGAAAAATTAAACCTGTCTGAGAGGGTCGCCATGACGTGAGGACCTAGATGTTCAAGGTGTATGTATGATATGCCATCTTGACCCGTTGCTGACGAGTTTTTAGTCTGTCTGATGACGGCTATGGTCATGGCTGGTGTGAAAGGAGGATCAATGTTTACGTCAGTCTGTAATTTGTGTAGCTGTATGAGTACCCTCCTATTGTCTGGATGGTGTGGTAGGTGGCAGGTGTTTGCGTAGTGGTTGTCGAGTATGTCCACTTGTTGTTGGTCTGATGAGATGGTGTGGGTTGTGGGTGGTGAGATTGCCTCATGTGTGTCCATATAGTTTGCGTTTTTGTTGTTGAGTCTTCCAATGAGTTTCCATAATTTTGATGGTTAGGTTCGGAAGTTTGTGTTTGCAAGCACATCCCTCCACAGGTTCGTCTGCTGCTCACAAATATCTGTATCTATTTCTGCTTTTAGGGTTTGAATCTGTGTGATTCGGTAATTGGTGGAGGGAAAATTACGGCGATGATTTTGCTGCTGAATTTTGCGTTCAATTTGGACCGAAAAAGATGGATTGAAACCACGAACGAACCCGGCGGTATGTGTCGCCGGCCGTGCCGATGGACGTATGTAGGGTGATGTCAAAATCTTGTAGGGCGGTTTCCATAAATATCGTGTATTCGTTCCAGTCTGCTCATTTATAATTTCGAATCGAAAAGTATGAGGGTGCCTATTATGGATTGGGGATCGGAGTTGATGATTAATGACTATTGGAAGGTGGTCGGACGACATGTCCTGATGAACCGTCCACTGGCAATTTAGAGCAACATTAGGAGAGCAGAATGAGACGTCCGGGGAGGTCTGTTGAGTGTTTGGGTTGAAAGGTTTGCAAGTGGGAGTGTTTGTGTTGTTTATTGTGATGAGTGTGTCTAGTTGATAAACGAGAACACTGCCCCTCTGGTCAGCGCTCTGCAAGGTGAGCCAGAGGAGGTCATGCGCATTGAAGTCTTCTAGAGCGAAGGTGTTGGTAGTTGTGTTGAGAAAGACTCATCAAGGTGTGTATTGTGGTGGGCATGAACTAGTTGGTGAAATGTAAATGTTGAACCAGTTTTACTGTTTCTTGTGGATTTGTATAAGTAGTGATTGTAGTTTAATTGTGTTGTCGGGGGGAATTGTGAGCGAGTGAAGGCGGTGGTGTTTGTGAAGTGCAGGTTTTTATGTATAAGTGTAATGAGTCTGTCGCCGCCGTCGCTGTTGGGACGGTCGTGGCGGTGTTGTGTAACCAGGAAACTTTGGAGTTGTGGATTTTTGTTAGATACTTACTTACTTGGATACTTGGAGTTTCTCCGCTATTTACAGCAGGTCACAGCCTGGCTGCCACCTGGCCCACATCTGTGAGGCACTCTCCACTTGTGCTGCAGCACCAGCATTTGCATGTTGTAGTCACATCCGCCAGTTGGATCCCGGCTTGGCGTCGCGGTAGCAGGGATCGATCTGGAACATAGCTGAGGTACTTGTCCATTCGGTTGACAGTTGTGGCACCCGTTTGATTCCAATGGCGTTCGATTGAATAGCCGAGGTGCCCGGCACGTGAAGCTGTTGAATGCAACTGTTTGCATCGCTTTGCCGCCCGTCAGTTTTGGCCCTTTAAGCAATCTTCTGCCTATTCTTGCCTGGTTTCTCATGGTCACTTTCGTTAAATTTTTTCGTTGACATTGACGGTGTCACCTTCCAGAATTTTCTAAGCGTTTATGACAATGAATCTTTCGAAACTTCTTTGGATTGAGAATAGCCTCAAGGCGTTCAATCTGTTCCTGGAGTGAAGCGTTTTAGTGAGCATAATGATAGCATTATTAGTCACTAAAACTTGCGCGTTCATTGGTCACATTCATTAGCGAGCCCCCGCAGGTCTTGTTAGACTTTCAGAAATTAAGATATATGACGTCATCCGGCAGGCCGGCCAAATCGGACCGCGGCAGGGGCGATCCAGCAGTGTGAATTGAGCAGCGACAGAAGAAGGTACTTGCTTGTATACTACGGAGGAATATTTTGTTTGGATATACCTCGACGGCAGAGCATTGCTCTGTTGCCTCGAGTTGTTTCAAAGCTCCCTCCATTATGTATAGACCCGTACACACGGGTTGGCAAGAGTGACTGAAGCCGTGATCGAATAGGAGTCTTTGTTGATTTGTCAAATACCGCTCAACGTCGGAGCATTGCTCTGGTGCTTCCTAGCCTCTAAGCTAAAGTGGGGCAAGTCACTATCCTCGACAGAGCCATTGCTCTTCTAACTAAGCTTAAAACATAATTATAAGCTGCTAGACCCTGTGGGGAAGAGTGGTTGAAGAACCTTTGCTTCTAACACTGTTCTCGGTGAGTTTTGTGTCTGTTTGTGTTGTCCAACGACCGCTGAAGCCCGCAATGGGACTGACATTTCATTGTACCTCAAGTTAGAAATAAACCGACTTTCTTGACTTTGCCCCAAATAGCCGGCCCCGAAGTATCAGCTGCCATAGCTGCACCTATCTGGGAGCCTATCTCTAAGGTGGCAGGTAGCCTATTACAAATGTTCTAACAGATACAGACACAAGGCCAAAATCTCCCAAAAAGGTGGGTGGCCGACGGCAAGGCGCACCTCACACTCTCATACACTCACACTCCTTAGCCCTTTTGCGCAAAAGGGTCCGGCCGGTAACCCCGTAACAAACCATCCGGGTCATGAGTGCGGTTCGAGGTCAGTGTCGGCAGCAGGGCCCAACAGTGTGACTGGTTCACCCCGGTCGCGTCATGATGACCGCCCCCCCCGTCCCCCCGCCCGCGACCATCCAGTCTCTCAACGATGTGCCTAGGGTGGGAACGCACATAAGGGCAGCGTCAAAACTCATCCGTTCACAATCATTCTCCACTCACGTCTATCCAGAGCATGCTCTCTCACTACCTCTACACTCAGGTCTCTCCTTTCTAACGCCTGCTTCACCCCATCCATCCACCCAAACTTCGGTCTCCCTCTAGGCCTACGTCCACTCGCCTCTGCCTTCCACACCCTTTTCACCAATCTCCCCTCATCCATCCTCACCACGTGCCAGAACCACCTCAGAACACACGAATCAACTCTGTCCTTTAACTTTTTCACCATCCCCGTTCAGATTCGAACCACGTCGTTAGTGAACCTGTCTTTCAGCGACACTCCAGCCATGCTCTTCAAACATTTCATCTTGAAAACATTCCACCTTCTTCTCTCCTCTGCTCTTATGCCCCAAGTCTCAGCTCTGTACAGCACAGTTGGGACAACGACACCCACATACAGCCCTCTCTTTGCTTCCATCCCCAACGTCCTGCAGCTCATTACGCTCTTCAGTGCACCCAACACTTAACACCCCTCCTTCACTCGCACTTCACCTCAGTTTCCACTAGTTCAGTCTTCTCCACACGGGAGCCCATTTACTTAAAACACTGAACTTCTTCAAACAACTCTCCATTGAGGATGAGATCAATATTGCTCGCATCGGCAGTTCTCGAGCATCTCATTACTTCACTTTTTCCCACGTTTACTCGAAACTTCCTTCTCTCACACGCTCTACCAAGCTCAGACACCAACCTACATAGCTTCTCCTCTGAATCCGCCACCAGCGCCGTATCATGCGAAAACAGGAACTGGATATCACGCAGCCTTGTCTCACACCCACTTTCACTGTAAACCAATCACTCGCCTCACTTCCCACTCTGACACATGCTCGGCTGTAGACATGGAAACTCTGCACCACTTTTAAGAGCTCTCTGCCCACTCCATACAAACACAACACTCTCCACAGCGCTGTCGTATGCCTTTTCCAGATCCATGAAGGCCCAGAACAGATCCTTTCCCTTTGCAAGGTGCTTCTCACAGACCTGTCTCACTGCAAAAATCTGATCGGCACACCCTCTACCACTCCTAAAGCCACATTGTTCCTCTCCAATTGCGCAATCCGTACATTCTGTAGTCCTTTTGATCAACACTCTGCAATACAGCTCACCGACCACACACAACAAACTGATACCTCTTGAGTATCAGCATTTATTTTCATCTCCTTTGTCCTTATACAGCGGGGCAATGCAGACACTGCGCCACTCAATCGGTACCACGCCCGCCACAAAACAAATGTTAAGTAGCCTCACCAACTATCCGACAATCGTTATTCCACCCTTTATCAGGTACTCAGTCGTAACGCCATCCAAACCAAGGGCTTTCCCTGCTTTCATCACCTACACCGCCTCCTGCCCCTCATCCCTAGTAATGTCCGCAGCAAGTCTCTCTTCAAAAACCGGCATCCGCCCACAACCACCCACAGCAGCAATGTCAGCCTCTCTGTCATCCTCGATATCAAACAATTCATCAAAATACTCGACACACCATTTCCGTACACCACCACTTTCCGTCAACAACTGGCTGTTCTCATCTTTCACCGTCTCCACCTTTCCGGTCTCTCCCTTTCTCACCCTTTTAACCTCTTTCCAGACCATTTTTATTTTCTCCTCAAAATTCTAGCACAACCGTCTGCTCCACCTGGCATCAGCGTCTTTTTTGGTTCTCCTCACCACTCGCTTTACCTCCTTCCTCTCCTCCTATTATTTGCCATAGGCCACCACCAACTTCGCCTACAACCACTCCTCAAAAGCTCTTCTCTTCTGCGCCACTGCCAGTTTTACCTCCTCGTTCCACTAATCGCAGCCCTTCAGTCTGCACCCGCCCACACGTCGCACACCACACACATTTCTTGAACATCTCAACAAGGCATCTTTGAACGTTTCCCATTCTTTCTCCACACCTCGCAGGTACTGCCCTATCACGTTGTCAAATTCCTTCCTCAACGCTCGATAAAACTCCTACGCTCTGCTTTTCTCATTTAGCTCACTCACTTTCACAACCTCTCTTCTTCCTCCCACTCTTTTGTTCCCCTTCCACCTAAGCTCCACTCTCAATCTTCCCTCCACCAGCAGATGGTCAGACACTCCTCCACCCTCTCCTCTCAACACCCGCACATCTAACAGCCTCCGCACCACTCTCCTCGAAATCAGCACAAAATCAATCAGCGCTCTCTCCACCACTTCACCATGGGCCATCCTTACCCATGAGTACTTGTGGATATCTCGCTTCTTGAACAGGTTGTTTCTGACTACCATCTCCTGCTCCATGCATTAACCTGTGAGATTTTCTCCACTGTCATTCCTAGCAGGAACGCCATACCTCCTCATCACATTATCTACTACTGTATCTTCCATTCTCGCATTAAGGTCGCCCCGTACAACCACAATTAATTGACTTCCAAAACTCTCAATACACTCGCTCAGGTCAGTCCAAAATTGCTCTCTCTCCTCCACTCCTCTCGCTACCAGATCCGTACGCACTCAAAAATACAAATTTTTATACGCCAAACTTTACTTCCACCCACATCAATCTTGAGGACACCTCTTGATTGATTTGGGCCTCATTTCCACCAGAGCCTCAACGTGAGTCATAATAGGCTCCCCCGTAGGGCGCAACCGTCGTTGGTCTAGGTAAGTCCACACAACCTCGTGCGTGAAAACATTAGCTTTATCAGGATGAAGTCAGTACATATTCCAACTGTGGCATATTCGCGTATTGGCGCGTACGAGAGAGTATAGAG
>SDVV010004661.1:0-19961 GCA_016164225.1 Gammarus roeselii
TCGGAATGAAGTGATATGTAGCAGAGTAATTGAAGTTCGCAATATCAAGCAGAATGAAGTAATATGTAGCAGATACATTGCAATTCCCAATATCAAGCAGAAGAAAGTAATACGTAGCAGATCCATTGAAAATCCCAATATCAAGCAGAATTAAGTGATATGTAACAGATCCATTGAAGTTAACAATATCAATCAGAATGAAGTAATATGTAGCAGAGCCAATGAAGTTCAAAATATCAAGCAGGATGAAGTAATGTGTAGTAGATCCATTAAGGTTCACAATATCAAGCAGGTTGCAGTACTATATAGCAGAGCCATTGAAGTTCACAATATCAAGCATAATGAAATAATATGTAGCAGAGCAATTGAAGTTTACAATATCAAGCAGAATGAAGTAATTTGTAGCAAGGCTGTTTAAGTTCACAATATCAATCAGAATGAAGTAATATGTAGCAGAACCAATGTAGTTCACAATATCAAGCTGTATGAAGTAATATGTATCAAAGCTATTGAAGTTCACAAAATCAAGCAGAATGAAGTAATATGTAGCAGATCCATTGAAGATCACAATATCAAGCAGAATGAAGTTATATGTAGCCGATCCATTGAAGTTCACAATATCAAGCAGCATGAAGTAATATGTAGCAGAGCCATTGAAGTTCACAAAATCAAGCAGAATAAAGTAATATGTACCAAAGCTATTAGAATTCACAATTTTAAGCAAAATGAAGTAATATGTAGCAGAGCCATTGAAGTTCACATTATCAAGTAGGATGAAGTGAAATGTAGCAGAGCCATTGAAGTTCACAATATGAAGCAGAATGAAGTAATATGTAGCAGAGCCAGTAAAGGTCACAATAACAAGCAGAATGAAGTAAAATGGAGCAGAGCTATTGAAGTTCCCCATATCAAGCAAATGAAGTAATACGTAGCAGAGCTCTTGAAGTTTATAATATCAAGCAGAATGAAGTTATACGTAGCAGAGCTATTGAAGTCCATGAAATCAAGCAGAATGAAGTAATATGTAGCAGAGCTATTGCAGTTCAAAATATCAAGCAGAATGAAGTAATATTTAGCAGAGCTCATGAAGTTTACAATATCAAGCAGAATGAAGTAATATGTGGCAGATCCATTGAAATTCACAATATCAGGCTAAATGAAGTATTATGTAGCAGATCTATTGAAGTCCATATTATGATGAAGAATGAAGTATTACGTAGCAAAGCCATTGAAGTTCACAATATCAAGTAGAATGAAGTTATATGTAGCAGATTCCTTGAAGTTCACAATATCAAGCAGAATGAAATTATGTATCAGCGCCATTGAAGTTCAAAATATCAAGCAAAATGAAGCAATATGTAGCAGAACCATTGAAGTTCACAATATCAAGCAGAATGAAGTAATATGTAGCAAAGCTATTGGAGTTCACAATATCAAGCTGCATGAAGTAATATGTGGCAGAGCCATTGAAGTTCACAATGTCAAGCAGAATGAAGAAATATGTAGCAGAACCATTGAAGTTTACAATATCAAGCAGAATGAAGTAATATGTAGTACAGCTATTAAAGTTCACAATATCAAGCAGAATGAAGTTATAAGTAGCAGAGCATTTGAAGTTCACAATATCAAGCAGAATGGAGTTATATGTAGCAGAGCCAGTGAAGTTCACATTATCAAGCAGAATGAAGTGATATGTAGCAGAGCTATTGAAGTTCACAATATCAAGCGGAATGAAGTAATATGTAGCGGAGTAATTGAAGTTCACAATATCAAGCAGAATGAAGTAATACGGATCAGATCCATTGAAAATCCCAATATCAAGCAGAATTAGGTAATATGTAGCATAGATATTGAAGTTCACAATATCAAGCAGAATGAAGTAATATGCAGCAGAGCCATTTAGGTTCACAATATCAAGTAGAATGAATTAATATGTAGCAGAGCCATTGAAATTCACAATATTTAGCAGAATGAAGTAATGTGTAGCAGAGCTATTAAAGTTCTCAATATCAAGCAGAATGAAGTATATGTAGCAGAGCCATTGAAGTTCACAATATCAAGCAGAATGAAGTAACATGTATCAGAGTCATCGAAGTTCACAATATCAAGCAGAATGAAGTAATATATAGCAGAGCTATTGAAGTTTACAATATCAAGCAGGATGATGCAATGAGTAGCAGATCTACTGAAGTTTACAATATCAAGAAGAATGAAGAAAAAATATAGCAGATCCATTGAAGTTCACAATATGAAGCAGCATGAACTAATATGTAGCAGAGCCAGTGAAGCTCACAATATCAAGCAGAATGAAGTAAAATGTAGCAGAGCTATTGAAGTTCCCATATCAAGCGGAATGAAGTAATACGTAGCAGAGCCCTTGAAGTTCCTAATATTAAGCAGAATGAAGTTATACGTAGCAGAGCTATTGAAGTTCATAAAATCAAGCAGTATGAAGTAATATGTAGCAGAGCTATTGGAGTTCAAAATATCAAGCAGAATGAAGTAATATTTAGCAGAGCTAATGAAGTTCAAAATATCAAGCAGAATGAAGTAATATGTGGTAGATCCATTGAAATTCACAATATCAAGCAAATGAAGTATTATGAAGCTGATCCATTGAAGCCCATATTATGAAGCAGAATGAAGTATTACGTAGCAGAGCCATTGAAGTTCACAATATCAAGCAGAATGAAGTTATATGTAGCAAATTCCTTGAAGTTCACAGTATCAAGCTTCATGAAGTACTATGTAGCAGAGCCATTGAAGTTCACAATATCAAGCAGAATAAAGAAATATGTAGCAGAACCATTGAAGTTCACAATATCAAGCAGAATGAAGTATTATGTAGCACAGCTATTAAAGTTCACAATATCAAGCAAAATGAAGTAATATGTAGCAGAGCATTTGAAGTTCACAATATCAAGCAGAATGGAGTTATATGTAGCAGAGCCAGTGAAGTTCACAATATCAAGCAGAATGAAGTGATATGTAGCAGAGCTATTGAAGTACACAATATCAAGCGGAATGAAGTAATATGTTGCGGAGTAATTGAAGTTCCCAATATCAAGCAGAATGAAGTAATATGTTGCAGAAACATTGAAATTCCCAATATCAAGCAGAATTAAGTATTATGTAGCAGAGCCATTGAAGTTCACAGTATCAAGCAGAATGAAGTAATATGTACCAGGTCCATTAAAGTTCACAATATCAAGCAGAATGAAGTAATATGTAGAAGAGCTATTGAAGTTCACAATATAAAACAGATTGAAGTAATATGTAGCAGAGCTATTGAAGTTCACAATATGAAGCAGAATGAAGTAATATGTAGCAGATCCATTGTAATTCCCAATATCAAGCAGAATGAAGTAATACGTAGCAGATCCATTGAAAATCCCAATATCAAGCAAAATTAGGTAATATGTAGCAAAGATATTGAAGTTCACAAAATCAAGCAGAATGAAGTAATGTGTAGCAGAGCCAATGAAATTCACCATATCAAGCAGAATGTAGTAAAATGTAGCAGAGATATTGAAGTTCAAAAGATCGAACAGAAGAAAGTAAAATGTACCATACCCATTGAAATTCACATAATCAAGCAAAATGAAGTTACATGTAGCAGAGCCATTGAAGTTCAAAATATCAAGCAGAATGAAGTAATATGTAGCAGAGCCATCTAAGTTCACAATATCAAGCAGAATAAAGTAATATGTAGCAGAGCCATTGAAATTCACAATATTCAGCAGAATGAAGTAATATGTAGCAGAGCTATTGAAGTCCACAAAATCAAACAGAATGAAGTAATATGTAGCAGATCTAATGCAAGTCACAATATCAAGCAGATTTAAGTAGTATCTAGCAGAGCTATTTAGGTTCACAATATCAATCAAAGTTAAGTAATATGTAGCAGAGTCATTGAAGTCCACAATATCAAGCTGAATGAATTAATACGTAGCAGAGTCATTGATGTTCAAAATATCAAGCAGAATGAAGTAATATGTAGCTGAGCAATTTAAGTTCACAATATCAAGCAGAATGAAGTTATATGCAGCAGAGCCTTTGAAGTTTACAATATCAAGCAGAATGAAGTAATATTTAGCAGATACATTGAAGTTCACAATATCAAGCAGAATGAAGTAATATGTATCAGAGTCATCGAAGTTCAACATATCAAGCAGAATGAAGTAATATTTAACAGAGCTATTGAAGTTCACAATATCAAGCAGAATGATATAATGTGTAACAGATCTATTGAAGTTTACAATATCAAGAAGAATGAAGAAAAAATATAGCAGATCCATTGAAGTTCACATTATCAAGCAGGATGAAGTAAAATGTAGCTGAGCCATTGAAGTTCACAATATCAAGCGAAATGAGGTAATACGTAGCAGAGCTCTTGAAGTTCATAATATCAAGCAGAATGAAGTAATACGAAGCAAAGCTATTGAAGTTCATAAAATCAAGCAGAATGAAGTTATATGTAGCAAAGCTATTGGAGTTCAAAATATCAAGCAGAATGAAGTAATATTTAGCAGAGCAAATGAAGTTCACAATATCAAGCAGAATGAAGTAATATGTAGCAGATCCATTGAAATTCACAGTATCAAGCATTAGAAGTATTATGTAGCAGTTCCATTGAAGTCTATATTATGAATCTGAATGGAGTAATACGTAGCAGAGCTATTGATGTTCACTATATCAAGCAGAATGAAGTTATTTGTAGCAGATTCCTGGAAGTTCACAATATCAAGCAGAATGAAGTAATACGTATCAGCGCCATTGAAGTTCAAAATATCAAGCAGAATGAAGCAATATGTAGCAGAACCATTGAAGTTCACGGTATCAAGCAGAATGAAGTAATATGTAGCAAAGCTATTGGAGTTCATAATATCAAGCAGCAAGAAGTAAAATGTAGCAGAGCCATTGAAGTTCTCAATATGAAGCAGAATGAAGTAATATGTAGCAGAGCCAGTGAAGCTCACCATATCAAGCAGAATGAAGTAAAATTTAGCAGAGCCAATGAAGTTCCCCATATCAAGCGAAATGAAGTAATACGTAGAAGAGCCCTTGAAGTTCATAATATCAAGCAGAATGAAGTTATACGTAGCAGAGCTATTGAAGTTCATAAAATCAAGCAGAATGAAGTTATATGTAGCAGAGCTATTGGAGTTCAGAATATAAAGCATAATGGAGTAATATTTAGCAGAGCTAATGCTGTTCACAATATCAAGTAGATTGAAGTAATATGTGGCAGATCCATTGAAATTCACAATATGAAGCAGAATGAAGTAATATATAGCAGAGCTATTGAAGTTCACAATATCAAGCAGAATGAAGTTATATGTAGTAGATTCCTTGAAGTTCACAATATCAAGCAGAATGAAGTAATATGTATCAGCGCCATTGAAGTTCACACCAGTTCAAAATATCAAGAAGAACCATTGAAGTTCACAATATCAAGCAGAATGAAGTAATATGTAGCAAAGCTATTGGAGTTCACAATATCAAGCTGCATGAAGTAATATGTAGCAGAGCTATTGAAGTTCACAATATCAAGTAGAATGAAGAAATATGTAGCAGAACCATTGAAGTTAACAATATCAAGCAGAATGAAGTAATACGTAGCAAAGCTATTAAAGTTCACAATATAAAGCAGAATGAAGTAGAATGTAGCAGAGCATTTGAAGTTTACAATATAAAACAGAATGAAGTAAAATGTAGCAGAAATATTGAAGTTTACAAAATCAAGCAAAATGAAGTAATATGTAGCAGAGCCAATGAAGTTCACCATATCAAGCAGAATGAAGCAATTTGAAGCAGAAACATTGAAGTTCACAATATCAAGCAGAAAGAAGTAATATGTAGCAAAGCTATTGGAGTTCACAATATCAAGCTGCATGAAGTAATATGTAGCAGAGCCATTTAAGTTCGCAATATCAAGCAGAATGAAGAAACATGTAGCAAACTATTGAAGTTCACAATATCAAGCAGAATGAAGTAATATGTAGCAAAGCTAATAAAGTTCACAATATCAAGCAGCAAGAAGTAATATGAAGAAGAGCATTTGAAGTTCACAATATCAAGCAGAATGGAGTTATGTGTAGCAGAGCCAGTGAAGTTCACAATATCAAGCAGAATGAAGTAATATGTAGCAGAGCTATTGAAGTTCACAATATCAAGTGGAATGAAGTAATATGTAGCAGAGTAATTGAAGTTCACAATATCAAGGCGAATGAAGTAATATGTAGCAGATCCATTGAAGTTTACAATATCAAGCAGAGTGAAGTAATTTGTAGCAGAGCTATTGAAGTTCACAATATAAAACAGAATGAAGTAATATGTAGAAGTGCCATTGAAGTTCACAATATGAAGCAGAATGAAGTAATATGTAACAGATCCATTGAAATTCAAAATATCAAGCAGAATGAAGTAAAACGTAGCAGATCCATTGAAAATCCCAATATCAAGCAGAATTAAGTAATATGTAGCAGAGATATTGAAGTTCACAATATCAAACAAAAGAAAATAATATGTACCAAACCCATTGAAATACACATAATCAAGCAGAATGAAGTAACATGTAGCAGAGCCATTGAAGTTCAAAATATCAAGCAGAATGAAGTAATGTGTAGCAGATCCATTGAAGTTCACAATATCAAACAGAATGAAGTAATACGTAGCAGATCCATTGATGTTCACAATATCAAGCATAATGAAGTAAAATGTAGCAGAGCCATTGAAGTTCGCAATATCAAGCAGAATGAAGTAATGTGTAGCAGAGTCATTGAAGTTCTCAATATCAAGCAAACTGGAGTAATATGTAGCAGATCCATTGAAGTTCACAATATCAAGCAGAATGGAGTAATATGTAGCAGAGCTATTGAAGTTCACAATATCAAGCAGAATGAAGTCATTTGTAGCAGAGCCATTGAAGTTCACAATATCGAGCAGAATGAAGTAATATGTAGCAGATCTATTGAATTTCACAATATCAAGCAAAATGAAGTAATATGTAGCAGAGCTATTGAAGTTCTTAATATTAAGCAGAATGAAGTGATATGTAGCCGATCCATTGAAGTTCACAATATAAACCGAATGAAGTAATATGTAGCAGAACCATTGAAATTCAGAAAATCAAGCAGAATGAAGTAGTATATAGCAGAGCTATTGAAGTTCACAATATCAAGCAGAATGAAGTAATATGTAGCAGAGCCATTGAAATTCACAATGATTAGCGGAATGAAGTAATATGTAGCTGAGCTATTGAAGTTCACAATATCAAGCAGAATGAAGTAATATGTTGCAGATCCACTGAAATTCACAATATCAAGCAGAATGAAGTAATATGTAGCAGATCTATTGAAAATCACAATATCAAGCAGAATTAACTATAATGTAGCAGAGCAATTTAGGTTCACAATATCAATCACAGTTAAGTAATATGTAGCAGAGTCATTGAAGTTCACAATATCAAGCAGAATGAAGTAATGTGTAGCAGAGTCATTGAAGTTCTCAATACCAAGCAGAATGAAGTAATATGTAGCAGATCCATTGAAGTTCACAATATCGAGCAGAATGAAGTAATATGTAGCAGAGCTATTGAAGTTCACAATATAAAACAGAATGAAGTAAAATGTAGCAGAGCAATTGAAGTTCACAATATGAAGCAGAATGAAGTAATATGTAGCAGATCCATTGAAATTCACAATATCAAACAGAATGAAGTAATACGTATCAGATACAATGAAAATCCCAATATCAAGCAGAATTAGGAAATATGAAGCAAAGATATTGAAGTTCACAAAATCAAGCTAAACGAAGTAATATGTAGCAGAGCCAATGAAGTTCACCATATCAAGCAGAATGTAGTAATATGTAGCAGAGATATTGAAGTTCACAATATCAAACCGAAGAAAATAATATGTACCAAACCCTTTGATATTCAAATAATCAAGCAGAATGAAGTAACATGTAGCAGAGCCATTGAAGTTCACAATATCAAGCTGAATGAATTTATATGTAGCAGAGATTGTAATTCACAATATCAAGCATAATGAAGTAATATGTAGCAGAGTCATTGAAGTTTAAAATATCAAGCTGAATGAAGTAATATGTAGCAGTGCCATTAAAGTTCACAATATCAAGCAGAATGAAGTTATGTGTAGCAGAGCCTTTGAAGTTCACAATATCAAGCAGAATGAAGTAATATTTGGCAGAGACATTGAAGTTCACAATATCAAGCAGAATGAAGTATATGTAACAGAGCCATTGAAGTTCACAATATCAAGCAGAATGAAGTAATATGTATCGGAGTCATCGTAGTTCACAATATCAAGCAGAATGAAGTAAAATTTAGCAGAGCTATTGAAGTTTACAATATCAAGCAGAATGATATAATATGTAGCATATCTATTGAAGTTTACAATATCAAGACGAATGAAGAAAAAATATAGCAGATCCATTGAAGTTCACATTATCAAGCAGGCTGAAGTAAAATGTAGCAGAGTAATTGAAGTTCACAATATGAAGCAGAATTAAGTAATATGTAGCAAAGCCAGTAAAGTTCACAATATCGATTGAATGAAGTAAAATGTAGCAGAGCTATTGAAGTTCCCCACATCAAGCTAAATGAAGTAATACGTAGCAGAGCCCTTGAAGTTCATAATATCAAGCAGAATGAAGTAATACGTAGCAAAGCTATTGAAGTTCATAAAATCAAGCAGAATGAAGTTAAATGTAGCAGAGCTAATGGAGTTCAAAATATCAAGCAGAATGAAGCAATATTTAGCAGAGCAAATGAAGTTCACAATATCAAGCAGAATGAAGTTATTTGTAACAGATTCCTTGAAGTTCACAATATCAAGCAGAATGAAGTAATATGTATCAGCGTCATTGAAGTTCAAAATATCAAGCAGAATGAAGCAATATGTAGTAGAACCATTGAAGTTCACAATATTAATCAGAATGAAGTAATATGTAGCAAAGCTATTGGAGTTCACAATATCAAGCTGCATGAAGTACTATGTAGCAGAGCCATTGAAGTTCACAATATCAAGTGGAATGAAGTAATATGTAGCAGAGCCATTAAAGTTCGCAATATCAAGCAGAATGAAGTAATATGTAGCAGAACCATTGAAATTCGCAATATTTAGCAGAATGAAGTAATATGTAGCAGAAGCTATTGAAGTCCACAGTATCAAGCAGAATGAAGTAATATGTAGCAGATCTATTGAAAGTCACAATATCAAGCAGAATTAAGTAATATGTAGCAGAACCAATGTAGTTCACAATATCAAGCTGGATGAAGTAATATGTATCAAAGCCATTGAAAATCACAAAATCAAGCAGAATGAAGTAAAATGTAGCAGATCCATTGAAGTTCACAATATCAAGCAGAATGAAGTAATATGTAGCCGATCCATTGAAGTTCAGAATATCAAGCAGCATGAAGTAATATGTAGCAGAGCCATTGAGGTTCACAAAATCAAGCAGAATGAAGTAATATGTAGCAGAGCTATTGGAGTTCACAATATCAAGCAAAATGAAGTAAGTTGTAGCAGAGCCATTGAAGTTCACAATTTCAAGCAGAATGTAGTAAAATGTAGCCGGGCCATTGCAGTTCACAATATCAAGCAGAATGAAGTAATATGTAGCAGAGCCATTGATGTTCACAATATCAAGCAGAATGAAGTAATTTGCAGCAGAGCCATTTAGGTGCACAAAATCAAGTAGAATGAATTAATATGTAGCAGAGCCCTTGAAATTCACAATATTTAGCAGAATGAAGTAATGTGTAGCAGAGCTATTAGAGTTCTCAATATCAAGCAGAATGAAGTATATGTAGCAGAGCCATTGAAGTTCACAATATCAAGCAGAATGAAGTAATATGAATCAGAGTCATCGAAGTTCACAATATCAAGCAGAATGAAGTAATGTATAGCAGAGCTATTGAAGTTTACAATATCAAGCAGGATGATGTAATGTGTAGCAGATCTATTGAAGTTTACAATATCAAGAAGAATGAAGAAAAAATATAGCAGATCCATTGAAGTTCACAATATGAAGCGGAATGAAGTAATATGTAGCAGAGCCAGTGAAGATCACAATATCAAGCAGAATGAAGTAAAATGTAGCAGAGCTATTGAAGTTCCCATATCAAGCGGAATGAAGTAATACGTAGCAGAGCCCTTGAAGTTCATAATATCAAGCAGAATGAAGTTTTGCGTAGCAGAGCTATTGAAGTTCATAAAATCAAGCAGAATGAAGTAATATGTAGCCGAGCTATTGGAGTTCAAAATATCAAGCAGAATGAAGTAATATGTAGCAGATCCATTGAAATTCACAATATCAAACAGAATGAAGTAATACGTATCAGATACAATGAAAATCCCAATATCAAGCAGAATTAGGAAATATGAAGCAAAGATATTGAAGTTCACAAAATCAAGCAAAATGAAGTAATATGTAGCAGAGCCAATGAAGTTCACCATAGCAAGCGGAATGTAATAATATGTAGCAGAGATATTGAAGTTCACAATATCAAACAGAAGAAAATAATATGTACCAAACCCATTGATATTCACATAATCAAGCAGAATGAAGTAACATGTAGCAGAGCCATTGAAGTTCACAATATCAAGCTGAATGAATTTATATATAGCAGAGATTGTAATTCACAATATCAAGAATAATGAAGTAATATGTAGCAGAGTCATTGAAGTTTAAAATATCAAGCTGAATGAAGTAATATGTAGCAGTGCCATTAAAGTTCACAATATCAAGCAGAATGAAATTTTGTGTAGCAGAGCCTTTGAAGTTCGCAATATCAAGCAGAATGAAGTAATATTTGGCAGAGACATTGAAGTTCACAATATCAAGCAGAATGAAGTATATGTAGCAGAGCCATTGAAGTTCACAATATCAAGCAGAATGAAGTAATATGTATCAGAGTCATCGAAGTTCACAATATCAAGCAGAATGAAGTAAAATTTAGCAGAGCTATTGAAGTTTACAATATCAAGCAGAATGATGTAATATGTAGCAGATCTATTGAAGTTTATAATATCAAGACGAATGAAGAAAAAATATAGCAGATCCATTGAAGTTCACATTATCAAGCAAGGATGAAGTAAAATGTAGCAGAGTAATTGAAGTTCACAATATGAAGCAGAATGAAGTAATATGTAGCAAAGCCAGTAAAGTTCACAATATCGATAGAATGAAGTAAAATGTAGCAGAGCCATTTAAATTCCCACATCAAGCTAAATGAAGTAATACGTAGCAGAGCCCTTGAAGTTCATAATATCAAGCAGAATGAAGTAATACGTAGCAAAGCTATTGAAGTTCATAAAATCAAGCAGAATGAAGTTAAATGTAGCAGAGCTAATGGAGTTCAAAATATCAAGCAGAATGAAGTAATATTTAGCAGAGCAAATGAAGTTCACAATATCAAGCAGAATGAAGTAATATGTGGCAGATCCATTGAAATCCACAATATCAAGCAAAATGAAATGTTATGTAGCAGATCCATTGAAGTCCATATTATGAAGCAGAATGAAGTAATACGTAGCAGAGCTATTGAAGTTCACTATATAAAGCAGAATGAAGTTATTTGTAACAGATTCCTTGAAGTTCACAATATCAAGCAGAATGAAGTAATATGTATCAGCGCCATTGAAGTACAAAATATCAAGCAGAAAGAAGCAATATGTAGCAGAACCATTGAAGTTCACAATATCAAGCAGAATGAAGTAATATGTAGCAAAGCTATTGGAGTTCACAATATCAAGCTGCATGAAGTAATATGTAGCAGAGCCATTTAAATTCGCAATATCAAGCAGAATGAAGAAATATATAGCAAACCATTGAAGTTCACGAAATCAAGCAAAATGAAGTAATATGTAGCAAAGCTATTAAAGTTCACAATATCAAGCAGCAAGAAGTAATATTAAGCAGAGCATTTGAAGTTCACAATATCAAGCAGAATGGAGTTATGTGTAGCAGAGCCAGTGAAGTTCACAATATCAAGCAGAATGAAGTAATATGTAGCAGAGTATTTGAAGTTCACAATATCAAGGCGAATGAAGTAATATGTAGCAGAAACATTGGAATTCCCATTATCAAGCAGAATGAAGTATTATGTAGCAGAGCCATTGAAGTTCACAGTATCAAGCAGAATGAAGTAATATGTTGCAGATCCATTGAAGTTTACAATATCAAGCAGAGTGAAGTAATTTGTAGCAGAGCTATTGAAGTTCACAATATAAAACAGAATGAAGTAATATGTAGCAAAGCTATTGGAGTTCACAATATCAAGCTGCATGAAGTACTATGTAGCAGAGCCATTGAATTTCACAATATCAAGCAGAATGGAGAAATTTGTAGCAGAACCATTGAAGTTCACAATATCAAGCAGAATGAGGTATTATGTAGCACTGCTATTAAAGTTCACATTATCAAGCAGAATGAAGTAATATGTAGCAGAGCATTTGAAGTTCACAATATCAAGCAGCATGAAGTAATATGTAGCAGAGCCATTGAAGTTCACAAAATCAAACAGAATGATGTAATATGTAGCAGATCTATTGAAGTTTACAATATCAAGAAGAATGAAGAAAAAATATAGCAGATCCATTGATGTTCACATTATCAAGCAGGATGAAGTAAAATGTAGCAGAGCCATCGAAGTTCACAATATGAAGCAGAATGAAGTAATATGTGGCAGAGCCAGTGAAGCTCACAATATCAAGCAGAATGAAGTAAAATGTAGCAGAGCCTTTGAAGTTCCTATATCAAGCGAAATGAAGTAATACGTGGCAGAGCCATTGAAGTTCATAATATCAAGCAGAATGAAGTTATACGTAGCAGAGCTATTGAAGTTCATAAAATCAAGCAGAATGAAGTAAAATGTAGCAGAGCTTTTGGAGTTTAAAATATCAGCAGAATGAATTAATATTTAGCAGAGCTAATGAAGTTCACAATATCAAGCAGAATGAAGTAATATGTGGCAGATCCATTGAAATTCACAATATCAAGCAGAATGAAGTATTATGTAGCAGATCCATTGAAGTCCATATTATGAAGCAGAATGAAGTATTACGTAGCAGAGCCATTGAAGTTCACAATATCAAGCAGAATGAAGTTATGTGTAGCAGATTCCTTGAAGTTCACAATGTCAAGCAGAATGAAGCAATATGTAGCAGAAACATTGAAGTTCACAATATCAAGCAGAATGAAGTAATATGTAGCAAAGCTATTGGAGTTCACAATATCAAGCTGCATGAAGTACTATGTCGCAGAGCCATTGAAGTTCACAATATCAAGCAGACTGGAGAAATATGTAGCAGAACCATTGAAGTTCACAATATCAAGCAGAATGAAGTATTATGTAGCACAGCTATTAAAGTTCACATTATCAAGCAGAATGAAGTATTATGTAGCAGAGCATTTGAAGTTCACAATATCACGCAGAATGGAGTTATAAGTAGCAGAGCCAGTTAAGTTCACAATATCAAGCAGAATGAAGTGATATGTAGCAGAGCTATTGAAGTTCACAATATCAAGCGGAATGAAGTAATATGTAGCGGAGTAATTGAAGTTCACAATATCAAGCAGAATGAAGTAATATGTAGCAGAAACATTGAAATTCCCAATATCAAGCAGAATGAAGTATTATGTAGCAGAGCCATTGAAGTTCACAGTATCAAGCAGAATGAAGTAATATGTACCAGATCCATTGAAGTTCACAATATCAAGCAGAATGAAGTCATATGTATTAGAGCTATTGAAGTTCACAATATAAAACAGAATGAATTAATATGTAGCAGAGCTATTGAAGTTCACAATATGAAGCAGAATGAAGTAATATGTAGCAGATCCATTGAAATTCACAATATCAAGCAGAACGAAGTAATACGTAGCAGATCCATTGAAAATCTCAATATCAAGCATAATTAGGTAATATGTAGCAAAGATATTGAAATTCACAAAATCAAGCAGAAAAAAGTAATATGTAGCAGAGCCATTTAAGTTCACAATGTCAAGCAGAATGAAGTAATATGTAGCAGAGCCATTGAAATTCACAATATTTAGCAGAATGAAGTAATATGTAGCAGAGCCATTTAAGTTCACAATATCAAGCAGAATGAAGTAATATGTAGCAGAAATATTGAAATTCACAATATTTAGCAGAATGAAGTAATGTATAGCAGAGCTATTGAAGTTTACAATATCAAGCAGGATGATGTAATATGTAGCAGATCTATTGAAGTTTACAATATCAAGAAGAATGAAGAAAAAATATAGCAGATCCATTGAAGTTCACAATATGAAGCAGAATGAAGTAATACTGTATGTAGCAGAGCCAGTGAAGCTCACAATATCAAGCAGAATGAAGTAAAATGTAGCAGAGCTATTGAAGTTCCCATATCAAGCGGAATGAAGTAATACGAAGCAGAGCTATTGAAGTTCATAAAATCAAGGAGAATGAAGTACAATGTAGCAGAGCTATTTAAGTTCACAATATCAAGCAGAATGAAGTAATATGTAGCAGAGCCATTGAAGTTCACAATTTCAAGCAGATCGTAGTAATATGTAGCAGGGCCATTGAAGTTTAAAATATCGAGCAGAATGAAGTTATATGTAGCAGAGCCATTGAAGTTCACAATATCAAGCAGTATAAAGTAATATGTAGCAGAGCCATTTAAGTTCACAATATCAAGCAGAATGAAGTAATATGTAGCAGAACCATTGAAATTCGCAATATTTAGCAGAATGAAGTAATATGTAGCAAAAGCTATTGAAGTCCACAATATCAAGCAGAATGAAGTAATATGTAGCAGATCTATTGAAAGTCACAATATCAAGCAGAATTAAGTAATATGTAGCAGAACCAATGTAGTTCGCAATATCAAGCTGGATGAAGTAATATGTATCAAAGCCATTGAAGATCACAAAATCAAGCAGAACGAAGTAAAATGTAGCAGATCCATTGAAGTTCACAATATCAAGCAGAATGAAGTAATATGTAGCCGATCCATTGAAGTTCACAATATCAAGCAAAATGAAGTAAGTTGTAGCAGAGCCATTGAAGTTCACAATTTCAAGCTGATTGTAGTAAAATGTAGCCGGGCCATTGAAGTTCACAATATCAAGCCGAATGAAGTAATATGTAGCAGAGCCATTGATGTTCACAATATCAAGCAGAATGAAGTAATATTTAGCAAAGCAAATGAAGTTCAAAATATCAAGCAGAATGAAGTAATATGTGGCAGATCCATTGAAATTCACAATATCAAGCAAATGAAGTATTATGTAGCAGATCCATTGAAGTCCATATTATGAAGCAGAATGAAGTATTACGTTGCAGAGCCATTGAAGTTCACAATATCAAGCAGAATGAAGTCATAGGTAGCAAATTCCTTGAAGTTCACAATATCAAGCTGCATGAAGTACTATGTAGCAGAGCCATTGAAGTTCACAATATCAAGCAGAATAAAGAAATATGTAGCAGAACCATTGAAGTTCACAATATCAAGCAGAATGAAGTATTATGTAGCACAGCTATTAAAGTTCACAATATCAAGCAGAATGAAGTAGTATGTAGCAGAGCATTTGAAATCACAATATCAATCAGAATGGAGTTATATATAGCAGAGCTAGTGAAGTTCACAATAACAAGCAGAATGAAGTGATATGTAGCAGAGCTATTGAAGTACACAATATCAAGCGGAATGAAGTAATATGTTGCGGAGTAATTGAAGTTCACAATATCAAACAGAAGAAAATAATATGTACCAACCCATTGAAATTCCCATAATCAAGCAGAATGAAGTAACATGTAGTAGAGCCATTGAAGTTCACAATATCAAGCTGAATGAATTAATATGTAGCAGAGATTGTTATTCACAATATCAAGCATAATGAAGTAAATGTAGCAGAGTCATTGAAGTTCAAAATATCAAGCTGTATGAAGTAATGTGTAGCAGAGCCATTAAAGTTCACAATATCAAGCAGAATGAAGTTATGTGTAGCAGAGCCATTGAAGTTCACAATATCAAGATGAATGAAGTAATATTTGGCAGAGACATTGAAGTTCACAATATCAAGCAGAATGAAGTATATGTAGCAGAGCCATTGAAGTTCACAATATCAAGCAGAATGAAGTAATATGTATCAGAGTCATTGAAGTTCACAATATCAAACAGAATGAAGTAAAATTTAGCAGAGCTATTGAAGTTCACAATATCAAGCAGAATGATGTAATATGTAGCAGATCTATTGAAGTTTACAATATCAAGACGAATGAAGAAAAAATATAGCAGATCCATTGAAGTTCACATTATCAAGCAGGATGAAGTAAAATATAGCAGAGTAATTGAAGTTCACAATATGAAGCAGAATGAAGTAATATGTAGCAAAGCCAGTAAAGTTCACAATATCAAGCAGAATGAAGTAAAATGTAGCAGAGCCATTGAAGTTCCCCACATCAAGCTAAATAAAGTAATACGTAGCAAAGCCCTTGAAGTTCATAATATCAAGCAGAATGAAGTAATACGTAGTAAAGCTATTGAAGTTCATAAAATCAAGCAGAAGGAAGTTAAATGTAGCAGAGCTAATGAAATTCAAAATATCAAGCAGAATGAAGTAATATTTAGCAGAGCAAATGAAGTTCACAATATCAAGCAGAATGAAGTGTTATGTGGCAGATCCATTGAAATCCACAATATCAAGCAAAATGAAATATTATGTAGCAGATCCATTGAAGTCCATATTATGAAGCAGAATGAAGTAATACGTAGCAGAGCCATTGAAGTTCACTATATCAAGCAGAATGAAGTTATTTGTAGCAGATTCCTTGAAGTTTACAATATCAAGCAGAATGAAGTAATATGTATCAGCGCCATTGAAGTTCAAAATATCAAGCAGAATGAAGCAATATGTAGCAGAAACATTGAAGTTCACAATATCAAGCAGAAAGAAGTAATATGTAGCAAAGCTATTGGAGTTCACAATATCAAGCTGCATGAAGTAATATGTAGCAGAGCCATTTAAGTTCGCAATATCAAGCAGAATGAAGAAACATGTAGCAAACCAATGAAGTTCACAATATCAAGCAGAATGAAGTAATATGTAGCAAAGCTAATAAAGTTCACAATATCAAGCAGCAAGAAGTAAAATGAAGCAGAGCATTTGAAGTTCACAATATCAAGCAGAATGGAGTTATTTGTAGCAGAGCCAGTGAAGTTCATAATATCAAGCAGAATGAAGTGATATGTAGCAGAGCTATTGAAGTTCACAATATCAAGTGGAATGAAGTAATATGTAGCAGAGTAATTGAAGTTCACAATATCAAGGTGAATGAAGTAATATGTAGCAGAAACATTGGAATTCCCAATATCAAGCAGAATGAAGTATTATGTAGCAGAGCCATTGAAATTCACAGTATCAAGCAGAATGAAGTAATATGTAGCAGATCCATTGAAGTTTACAATATCAAGCAGAGTGAAGTAATTTGTAGCAGAGCTATTGAAGTTCACAATATAAAACAGAATGAAGTAATATGTAGAAGTGCCAGTGAAGTTCACAATATGAATCAGAATGAAGTAATATGTAGCAGATCCATTGAAATTCAAAATATCAAGCAGAATGAAGTAAAACGTAGCAGATCCATTGAAAATCCCAATATCAAGCAGAATTAAGTAATATGTAGCAGAGATATTGAAGTTGACAATATCAAACAAAAGAAAAGAATATGTACCAAACCCATTGAAACACACATAATCAAGCAGAATGAAGTAACATGTAGCAGAGCCATTGAAGTTCAAAATATCAAGCAGAATGAAGTAATGTGTAGCAGATCCATTGAAGTTCACAATATCAAACAGAATGAAGTAATACGAAGCAGATCCATTGATGTTCACAATATCAAGCATAATGAAGTAAAATGTAGCAGAGCCATTGAAGTTCACAATATCAAGCAGAATGAAGTAGGTGTGTAGCAGAGTCATTGAAGTTCTCAATATCAAGCAAACTGAAGTAATATGTAGCAGATCCATTGAAGTTCACAATATCAAGCAGAATGAAGTAATATGTAGCAGAGCTATTGAAGTTCACAATATCAAGCAGAATGAAGTCATTTGTAGCAGAGCCATTGAAATTCACAATATCAAGCAGAATGAAGTAATATGTTGCAGGTCTATTGAATTTCACAATATCAAGCAAAATGAAGTAAAATGTAGCAGAGCTATTGAAGTTCTTTATATTAAGTAGAATGAAGTAATATGTATCCGATCCATTGAAGTTCACAATATAAGCCGAATGAAGTAATATGTAGCAGAACCATTGAAATTCACAAAACCAAGCTGAATGAAGTAGTATGTAGCAGAGCTATTGAAGTTCACAATATCAAGCAGAATGAAGTAATATGTAGCAGAGCCATTGAAATTCACAATGATTAGCAGAATGAAGTAATATGTAGCAGAGCTATTGAAGTTCACAATATCAAGCAGAATGAAGTAATATGTTGCAGATCCACTGAAATTCACAATAACAAGCAGAATGAAGTAATATGTAGCATATCTATTGCAAATCACAATATCAAGCAGAATTAACTATTATGTAGCAGAACAATTTAGGTTCACAATATCAATCACAGTTAAGTAATATGTAGCAGTCATTGAAGTTCACAATATCGAGCAGAATGAAGTAATGTGTAGCAGAGTCATTGAAGTTCTCAATATCAAGCAGAATGAAGTAATATGTAGCAGATCAATTGAAGTTCACAATATAAAACAGAATGAAGTAAAATGTAGCAGAGCTATTGAAGTTCACAATATGAAGCAGAATGAAGTAATATGTAGCAGATCCAATGAAATTCACAGTATCAAACAATGAAGTAATACGTATCAGATACAATGAAAATCCCAATATCAAGCAGAATTAGGAAATATGAAGCAAAGATATTGAAGTTCACAAAATCAAGCAAAATGAAGTAATATGTAGCAGAGCCAATGAAGTTCACCATATCAAGCAGAATGTAGTAATATATAGCAGAGATATTGAAGTTCACAATATCAAACAGAAGAAAACAATATGTACCAAACCCATTGATATTCACATAATCAAGCAGAATGAAGTAACATGTAGCAGAGCCATTGAAGTTCACAATATCAAGCTGAATGAATTTATATATAGCAGAGATTGTAATTCACAATATCAAGCATAATGAAGTAATATGTAGCAGAGTCATTGAAGTTTAAAATATCAAGCTGAATGAAGTAATATGTATCAGAGTCATCGAAGTTCACAATATCAAGCAGAATGAAGTTAAATTTAGCAGAACTATTGAAGTTTACAATATCAAGCAGAATGATGTAATATGTAGCAGATCTATTGAAGTTTAAAATATCAAGACGAATGAAGAAAAAATATAGCAGATCCATTGAAGTTCACATTATCAAGCAGGATGAAGTAAAATATAGCAGAGTAATTGAAGTTCACAATATGAAGCAGAATGAAGTAATATGTAGCAAAGCCAGTAAAGTTCACAATATCGATTGAATGAAGTAAAATGTAGCAGAGCCATTGAAGTTCCCCACATCAAGAGTAGTTAGTATCTGTACAAGACGCAAATGTGAAGGAATTAGATAGGGGTTAATTAGCGGTGGGCGGGGGGTAGGACGCGATGCATGCAACCTTGACTCACCGAGCGTAAGGGGTAAGCGCAGCGGGGGGCGGGCGGAAGGAACTGGTTTCACGCGGCCAGCCGGAATGCTGTTATATTTACATAAGGTTATTACCATTTCAATGCTTTTGCAACTTCAGTGCTATGTCCTCTGAATGTTTTTAGGGGATATTTACATAAGGTTATTACCATTTCAATGCTTTTGCAACTTCAGTGCTAAGTCCTCTGAATGATTTTTAGGGGGGATATTGACAAACATTTATAAGTTATTTTTTTTTTA
>SDVV010004662.1:0-19959 GCA_016164225.1 Gammarus roeselii
GTTGTTCCAGTTGTTTTAGTTGTTCCAGTTGTTTTAGTTGTTCCAGTTGTTTTAGTTGATTAGTTGTTATAGTTGTTTTAGTTGTTCTAGTTGTTTTAGTTGTTTTAGTGGTTGTAGTTGTTCTAGTTGTTTTAGTTGTTATAGTTGTTTTAGTTGTTGTAGTTGTTATAGTTGTTTTAGTTGTTTTAGTTATTATAGTTGTTTTAGTTGTTTCAGTTGTTTTAGTTGTTTTAGTTGTTTCAGTTGTTTAGTTGTTTTAGTTGCTTTAGTTGTTTTAGTTGTTTCAGTTGTTCTAGTTGTTTTAGTTGTTTTAGTTGTTGTAGATGTTTTAGTCGTTCTAGTTGTTTCAGTTGTTTCAGTTGTTTTAGTTGTTATAGTTGTTATAGTTGTTCGAGTTGTTTTAGTTGTTTTAGTTGTTATAGTTGTTTTAGTTGTTAAAGTTGTTTTAGTTGTTTTAGTTATTGTAGTAGTTCTAGATGTTTTAGTTGTTATGGTTGTTTTAGTTGTTCTAGTTGTTTTAGTTGTTTAAGTTTTTAAAGTTAATTCAGTTGTTTCAGTTGTTTCAGGTGTTTTAGTTGCTATAGGGGCTTTCGGTATTTAGTTGTTGTAGGTGTTTTAGTTGTTTTAGGTGTGTTAGTTGTTATAGGTGCTTGGGTGGTTGTAGGTGTTCTAGGTGTTAAAGGTGTTCTAGGTGTTTTAGGTGTATTAGGTGTTTTAGGTGTTAGGTGTTTAGTTGGCTTAGGTGTTTTAGTTGGTTTAGGTGTTATTAGGTGTTTTAGGTGGTATAGGTGTTCTAAGTGTTATAGGTGTTTAAGTTGTTTAGGTGTTATATGTGTTATAGGTGTTTTAGGTGTTTAGGTGTTATAGTTGTTCTAGTTGTTTTAGTTGTTTCAGGTGTTATAGTTGTTTTAGGTGTTATAGTTGTTATAGGTGTTTCTGATTGTTTTGGTTGTTATATTTGCTATATGTGTTTTAAATGTTTCAGTTGTTTTATTTGTTTTAGTTGTTCTAACTGTTTTAGTTGTTCTAGTTGTTTCTGTTGTTCAGTTGTTGTAGTTGTTTTAGGTGTTTTAGTTGTTTTAGTTGTTTTAGTTGTTGTAGTTGTTTCAGTTGATTTAGTTGCTCTAGACGTTTTAGGAGTTTTAGTTGTTCAGATGTTTTAGGTGTTCTAGATGTTTTAGTTGTTTTAGGTGTTATAGTTGTTTGAGGTGTTCTAGTTGTTTCATGTGTTCTAGTTGTTTTAGTTGTTTTAGGTGTTATAGTTGTTTTAGGTGTTATAGTTGTTATAGGTGTTTCTGATTGTTTTGGTTGTTATATTTGCTATATGTGTTTTAAATGTTTCAGTTGTTTTAGTTGTTTTAGTTGTTCTAACTATTTTAGTTGTTCTAGTTGTTTCAGTTGTTTTAGTTGTTGTAGTTGTCTTAGTTGTTTTAGTTGTTGTAGTTCTTTTAGGTGCTTTAGTTTGTATTAGGTGTTGTAGTTGTTTTAGGTGTTATATTTGTTTTAGGTGTTTTAGTTATTGTAGTTGTTGTAGTTGTTTTAGTTGTTCTAGTTGTTTTAGTTGTTTTAGTTGTTTTAGTTGTTGTAGGTGTCATAGGTGTTTCTGAGTGTTTTAGTTGTTATAGTTGCTATATGTGTTTTAAATGTTCTAGTTGTTTAGTTGTTTAAGGTGTTTTAGTTGTTTAGTTGTTTAGTTGTTTTAGTTGTAATAGTTGTTTTAGTTGTTTTAGTTGTTTTAGTTGTTCAAGTTGTTTTAGTTGTTTTAGTTGTTTAGTTGTTTAGTTGTTTTAGTTGTTCTAGTTGTTTTAGTTGTTTTAGTTGTTTCAGTTGTTTAGTTGTTGTAGTTGTTTTTTGTGTTTCAGTCTTTTAATTTGTTCTAGTTGTTGTAGTTGTTTTAGTTGATTGAGTTGCCCCAGCTGTTCTAGGAGTTTTAGTTGTTTCGATGTTTTAGGTGTTTTAGGTGTTTTAGTTGTTTAGGTTTTCTAGTTGTTTTAGGTGTTCTAGTTGTTTCAGGTGTTCTAGTTGTTATAGTTGTTTAGTTGTCTTAGGTGTTTAAAGTGTTTTAGGTGTTCTAGGTGTTATAGTTGTTATGTGTGTTATAGGTGTTTTATGTGTTTTAGGTGTTTGAGGTGTTATACGTGTTCTACTTGTTTTGTTGTTTTAGTTGTTTCAGTTGATTTAGTTGTTTAAGGTGTTCCAGTTGTTCCAGTTGTTCTAGTTGTTTTAGTTGTTATAGTTGTTTTAGTTAATTTAGTTGTTATAGTTGTTTTAGTTGTTTAGTTGTTATAGTTGTTTTAGTTGTTTTAGTTGTAATAGTTGTTATAGTTGTTTCAGTTGTTATAGTTGATATAGTTATTTTAGTTGTTTTAGTGGTTTTAGTTGTATTAGTTGTTCTGGTCGTTTAGTTGTTTTAGTTGTTTTAGTTGTTGTAGTTGTTTTAGTTGTTGTAGTTGTTTTAGTTGTTATTGTTGTTTCAGTTTTAGTTGTTTTAGTTGTTTAGTTGTTTTAGTTGTTTTAGTTGTTATAGTTGTTTTAGTTGCTTAGGTGTTTCAGTTGTTTTATGTGTTTTAGGTGTTATAGGTGTTCATAGGTGCTCATTGTGTTTTATGTGTTCTAGGTGTTTTGAGTGTTATAGGTGTTTAGGTGTTTTAATTGTTTAAGTTGTAGTAGGTGTTATAGTTGTTTTAGGTGTATAGTTGTTTTAGGTGTTCTAGTTATTATATGTGTTTTTGTTTTTCCAGGTGTTTTAGTTGTTTTAGGTGTTTTAGGTAATTTAGGTGTTATAGTTGTTGTAGGTGATTTATGTGTTTTTAGGTGTTCTAGGTGTTCTAGTTGTTTTAGTTGTTTTAGGTGTTTAGTTGTTTCAGGTGTTTTAGTTGTTTTAGGTGTTTTAGTTGTTCTAGTTGTTTTGGTTGTTTCAGTTGTTTTAGTTGTTTTAGTTGATCTAGTTGTTTTAGTTGTTTTAGTTGTTTAAGTTGTTATAATTGTTTCAGTTGTTCAGTTGTTTTAGTTGTTTTAGATGTTTTAGTTGTTTTAGTTGCTCTAGTTGTTTTAGTTGTTTTAGTTTTTGTAGTTGTTTTAGTTGTTTTCGTTGTTTTAGTTGTTTTAGTTCTTGTAGTTGTTCCAGTTGTTTTAGTTGTTATAGTTGTAGTAGTTGTTTAGTTGTGTTAGGTGTTTAAGTTGTTCAGTTGTTCCAGTTGTTTAAGGTGGTTTAGTTGTTTTAGGTGTTTTAGGTGTTAGTTGTTGTAGGTGTTGTAGTCGTTTTAGGTGTTATAGGTGTTTTAGGTGCTTAGGAGTTTGTAGGTGTTCTAGGTGTTCTAGGTGTTTTCGATGTTTTAGGTGTTTTAGGGATTTTAGGTGTTTTAGGTGTTTAGTTAGTTTAGGTGTTTTAGTTGGTTAGGTGTTTTTAGGTGTTTAAGGTATTCTAGGTGTTGTAGGTGTTCTGGTTGTATAAGGTGTTCTAGTTGTTTTAGGCGTTCTAGTTGTTTTATGGGATATAGTTGTTTCGTGTGTTTTAGTTGTTTTAGGTGTTATAGCTGTTTTAGGTATTTTAGTTGTTATAGTTGTTCTAGTTGTTTCAGTTGATTTAGTTGTTTTAGTTGTTTAGTTTTTTTAGTTGTATTAGTTGTTGTAGATGTTTTAGTCGTTTTAGTTGTTTAGTTGATTTAGTTGTTTTAGTTTTTCTAGTTGTTTTAGGTGTTCTAGTTGTTCTAGATGTTGTAGGTGTTATAGGTGTTTTTTAGGTGTTTTATGGTGTTATATGTGTTAAGAGTGATTTGAGTGTTATAGACTTGTAGGTGTTTTAGGTGTTTTAGTTGTTATAGTTGTTTTAGTTGTTAAAGTTGTTATAATTGTAGTAGTAGTTCTTGATGTTTTAGTTGTTATAGTTGTTTTAGTTATTCTAATTGTTTTAGTTGTTTGAGTTGTTTAAGTTGTTTCAGTTGTTTCAGGTGTTTTAGTTTTTATAGAGTTTTTAGGTGTTAGTTGTTGTCGGTGTTCTAGTTGTTTTTGGTGTTGTAGGTGTTATAGGTGCCTAGATGTTTGAAGGTGTTTTAGTATTATAGGTGTTTTAGGTGTTCTAGGTGTTTTAGGTGTATTAGGTGTTTTAGGTGATATATGTGTTAGTTGGTGTGGGTGTTTTAGTTGGTTTAGGTGTTATTATGTGTTTAGGTGCTTTAGGTGCTCTAGGTAATGTAGGTGTTCTAGTTGTATGTGATGTTATAGTTATTTTGGGCGATTTAGTTGTATTATGTGATATAGTTGTTCCATGTGTTTAGTTGTTTATTGGTGTTATAGTTGTTTTAGGCGTTTTAATTGTTAAAGTTGTTTAGTTGTTTTAGTCGTTTTAATTGTTTTAGTTGTTTTAGTTGTTTAGGTGTTTCAGTTGTTTAGGTGTTTCAGGTGTTATAGGTGTTTTTAGGTGTTCATTGTGTAATATGTGTTTTAGGTGTTTTAGGTGTTTTAGGTGTTATAGGTGTTATAGGTGTTTAAGTTGTTCAAGTTGTTTTAGGTGTTTTAGTTGTTTTAGGTGTTCTAGTTGTTGCAGGTGTTCTAGTTGTTTTGTGTGTTGTAGTTGTTTTAGGTGTTTTAGTTGTTTTAGGTGTTTAAGTTGTTATTGGTGTTTTAGTTGTTTCTAGGTGTTCTAGGTGTTTTAAGTGGTATAGGTGTTTAAGGTGTTTAAGGTGTTTAGGTGTTATAGTTGTTCTAGTTGTTTTAGCTGATATAGGTGTTACAGTTGTTATAGGTGTTATAGTTGATTTAGGTGTTATAGTTGTTATAGGTGTATTAGTTGTTTCAGTTGTTTTAGTTGTTTTAGTTGTTTCAGTTGTTTTAGTTCTTTAGTTCTTTAGTTGTTCTAGTTGTTTTAGTTGTATTAGTTGTTCTAGTTATTTTAGTTGTTTTTAGTTGTTTTTGTTGCTTCAGTTGTTTCAGTTGTTCAGTTGTTTTAGTTGTTTTAGTCGTATTAGTTGTTTAAGTTGTTCTAGTTGTTCTAGTTGTTTAAGTTGTTTCAGTTGTTTAGTTGTTGTAGTTGTTATAGGTATTTAGTTGTTATAGGTGTTTCTGAGAGTTTCAGTTGTTATAGTGGCTATGTGTGTTTTAAATGTCTTAGTTGTTTTAGTTGTTTTAGTTGTTCTAGTTGTTTTAGTTGTTATAGTTGTTTCATTTGTTTAGTTGTTGTAGTCGTTTTAGGTGTTTTAGTTGTTTTAGTTGTAGTAGTTGCTGTAGTTGTTTTAGTTGATTTAGTTGCTCCAGTTGTTTAAGGAGTTTTAGTTGTTTTGATGGTATAGGTGTTTAGGTGTTTCAGTTGTTTTAGGTGTTTTAGTTGTTTTAGGTGTTTTAGTTGTTTCAGGTGTTCTAGTTGTTTTAGTTGTTTAGTTGTTTAGTTGTTATAGTTGTTTTAGTTGTTTCAGTTGTTTTAGTTGTTTAGTTGTTTTAGTTGTTTAGTTGTTCTAGTTGTCTTAGTTGTTTTAGTTGTTTTAGTTGTTTCAGTTATTTTAGTTGTTTAGTTATTCTAGTTGTTTAGTTGTTTTAGTTGTTTTAGTTGTTTTGGATGTTTAGTTGTTGTAGTTGTTTTAGCTGTTTCAGTTGTTTTAATTGGTCAAGTTTTTTTAGTTGTTGTAGTTGTTATTGTTGTTTTAGTTGTTATAGTTGTTTTAGTTGTTTAGTTGTTTAGTTGTTTTAGTTGTTTTAGTTGTTTTAGTTGTTTAGGTGGATCAGTTGTTCCAGGTGTTTAAGGTGTTATAGGTGTTTTAGGTGTTCTTTGTGTTATATGTGTTCAAGGTGTTTTAGGTGTTGTATGTGTTCTGGGTTTTATAGTTGTTTAAGTTGTTTTAGGTGTTTTAATTGTTTTAGATGTTATAGTTGTTTTAGTTGTTCAGTTGTTTTAGTTGTTTTAGTTGATTTAGTTGTTTTTGTTGTTGTAGTTGTTCAAGTTGTTTAGTTGTTTTAGTTGTTTTAGTTGTTTCAGTTGTTTTAGTTGTTTTAGTTGTTTAGTTGTTGTAGTTGTTTCAGTTGTTTTAGTTGTTTAGTTGTTTAGTTGTTCAAATGGTTTTAGTGGTTTTAGTTGTTTAGGTGTTTTAGTTGTTTCAGTTGTTCTAGTTGTTTAGTTGTTTTTGTTGTTATAGTTGTTTTAGGTGTTAGGTTGTTTAAGTTGTTCCAGTTGTTTTAGGTGTTGTAGTTGTTTAAGTTTTTGTAGGTGTTTTAGTTGTTGTAGGTGTCATAGTTGTTTTAGTTGTTTTAGTTGTTTCAGTTGTTTTAGTTGTTCTAGTTGTTTTAGTTGTTTCAGTTGTTTAGTTGTTTTAGTTGTTTTTAGTTGTTTTAATTGTTTTAGTTGTTCTAGTTGTTTAAGTTGTTTTAGTTGTTTAGTTGTTGTAGGTGTTTTAGTTGTTTCAGTTGTTTTAGGTGTTTTAGTTGTTCTAGGTGTTGTAGTTGTTTTATGTGTTATAGTTGTTTTACGTGTTTCATTTGTTTTAGGTGTTTTAGTTGTTATAGTTGTTTCAATTGTTAGGTGTTCAAGTGTTTTACGTGATTTAGGTGTTTAGTTGTTTTAGTTGTTTTATTTGTTTTAGTTGTTCTAGGTGTTTTAGTTGCTCAGGTGTTTTAGTTGTTTTAAGTGTTCTAGTTGTTCTAGGTGTTCTAGTTGTTGCAGGTGTTATAGTCGTTTTTAGGTGTTTAGTTGTTGTAGGTGTTTAAGTTGTTTAAAGTGTTATAGTTGTTCTAGGTGTTATAGTTTTATAGGTGTTTTTGTTATTTAAGTTGTTTTATTTGTTTAGTTGTTATAGAGTTTTTAGTTGTTATGGTTGTTTTAGTTGTTTTAGTTGTTTTAGTTGTTTGTAGTTGTTCTAGTTGTTATAGTTGTTATAGTTGTTTTTGTTGTTCTAGTTGTTTTATTTGATTTAGATGTTTAGGTGTTTCAGTTGTTTAGGTGTTTCAGGTGTTATAGGTGTTTTCTAGGTGTTCATTGTGATATATGTGTTTTGGGTGTTTCAAGTGTTATAGGTGTTTTAGGTGTTTAGTTGTTCAAGTTGTTTTAGGTGTTTTAGATGTTTTAGGTGTTTTAGTTGTTTAAGGTGTTCTAGTTGTTTTGAGTGTTGTAGTTCTTTTAAGGTGTTATAGGTGATCCAGGTGTTTAGTTGTTATAGGTGTTGTAGTGGTTTTATGTGTTTTATGTGTTTGAAGTGTTATAGGTGTTCACGGTGTTCAGGTGTTATAGGTGTTATTGGTGTTTTAGGTGTTTACGTGTTATAGTTGTTCTAGTTGTTATAGTTGTTTTAGGTGTTGTAGTTGTTTTAGGTGTTATAGTTGTTTTAGGTGTTATAGTTGTTATAGGTGTTTTGATTGTTTTGGTTGTTTCAGTTGTTTTAATTGTTTCAGTTGTTTTAGTTGTTTTAGTTCTTTAGTTCGTTAGTTGTTCTAGTGTTTTTAGTTGTTCTTGTTGTTCTAGTGTTTTTAGTTGTTGTAGATGTTTTTGTTGTTTTAGTTGTTACAGTTTTTCAGTTTTTTTAGTTGTTTTAGTTGTTTTAGTTGTTTCAGTTGTTCTAGTTGTCATAGTTGTTCAAGTTGTTTAGTTGTTTTAGTTGTTTTAGTTGTTTCAGTTATTTTAGTTGTTGTAGTTGTTTTAGTTATTCCAGTTGTTTTAGTTGTTTGGGTTGTTTTATTTGTTGAAGTGGTTTTAGTTGTTTTAGTTGTTAGTTGTTTTAGTTGTTTCAGTTGTTATAGTTGTTATATTTGTTTTAGTTGTTTAGTTGTTTTAGTTGTTCTAGTTGTTTAGTTGTTTTAGTTGTTTGCAGTTGTTTAGTTGATATAGTTGTTATAGGTGATCTAGTTTTTATATGTGTTTCAGATTGTTTTAGTTGTTATAGTTGCTATATGTGTTTTAAATGTTATAGTTGTTCTAGTTGTTTTAGTTGTTTTAGTTGTTTTAGTTGTTCTAGTTGTTTCAGTTGTTTAGTTGTTGTAGTTGTTTCAGGTGTTATAGTTCTTTTAGTTGATTTAGTTGTTATGGTTGTTTTTTGTTGATTTAGTTGCTCTAGCTGTTTTAGGTGACTTAGGTGTTTTAGTTGTTATAGGTGTTTTAGTTGTTTTATGTGTTCTAGTTGTTTCAGGTAATCTAGTTGTTATAGGTGTTATAGATGTTTATGTTGTTTTAGTTGTTTTTGTTGTTTAGGTGTTTCAGTTGTTTTATGTGTTTCAGGTGTTATAGGTGTTTTTAGGTGTTCATTGTGTTATTTGTGTTATAGGTGTTCAAATGCTATAGGTGTTTAAGGTGTTTTAGTTGTTTAAGTTGTTTTAGGTGTTCTAGTTCTTGTAGGTATTTTAGTTGTTTTAGGTATTCTAGTTGTTTTATGTGTTGTAGCTGTTCTATGTGTTCTAGTTGTTTCCGGTGTTTTAGTTGTTATAGGTGTTTTAGTTATTTTCTTGGTGTTTTTGAGTGTTTTAGGTGTTATAGGTGTTTAAGGTGTTTAGGTGTTATAGGTGTTTTAGGTTTCTTAGGTGATTAGGTGTTATAGTTGTTCGAGTTGTTTTTGTTGTTATGAGTGGTTAAGTTGTTTTAGGTGTTATAGTTGCTTTAGGTGTTTCAGTTGCTTAAGGTGTTTTTATTGTTTTAGTTGTTTTAGTTGTTTTAGTTGTTTCAGTTGTTTTAGTTGTTTCAGTTCTTCAGTTCTTTATTTGTTCTAGTTGTTTTAGTTGTTTGAGTCGTGTTAGTGTTTTTAGTTTTTATAGTTGTTTTTGTTGTTGCAGTTGTTTCATTTGTTCAGTTGTTTTAGTAGTTTTAGTTGTTTTAGTTGTTCTAGATTTTTTAGTTGTTCATGTTGTTTTTTGTTGTTCAAGTTGTTTTAGTTGTTTAAGTTTTTTTAGTTGTTTCAGTTGTTTAAGGTGTTATAGTTTTTTAGTTGTTTCAGTTGTTTTAGTTGTTTTAGTTGGCTTTGTTGTTCAAGTGGTTTTAGTTGTTTTAGTTGTTTAGTTGTTTTAGTTGTTTTAGTTGTTTTAGTTGTTCTAGTTGTTTTAGTTGTTTAGTTGTTTAAGTTGTTTTAGTTGTAGTAGTTGTCTTAGTTGTTTTAGTTGTTGTAGTTGTTTTAGGTGCTTTGGTTGTATTAGGTGTTGTAGTTGTTTTAGGTGTTATACTTGTTTTCGGTGTTTTAGTTATTTTAGTTGTTGTAGTTGTTTCAGTTGTTCTAGTTGTTTTAGTTGTGTCAGTTGTTGTAGTTGTTTTAGTTGTTATAGGTGTTTCCGAGTGTTTTAGTTGTTATAGTTGCTTTATGTGTTTAAAATGTTCTAGTTGTTTAGTTGTTTTAGGTGTTTTAGTTGTTTGGTTGTTTAGTTGTTTTAGTTGTTTTAGTTGTTTTAGTTGTTCTAGTTGTTTTAGTTGTTCAAGTTGTTTTAGTTGTTTTAGTTGTTTAGTTGTTTAGTTGTTTTAGTTGTTCGAGTTGTTTTAGTTGTTTTAGTTGTTTCAGTTGTTTAGTTGTTGTAGTTGTTTTAGGTGTTTTAGTCTTTTAATTTGTTCTAGTTGTTGTAGTTGTTTTAGTTGATTGAGTTGCCCCAGCTGTTCTAGGAGTTTTAGTTGTTTCGATGTTTCAGGTGTTCTAGGTGTTTTAGTTGTTTAGGTGTTACAGTTGTTTTAGGTGTTCTAGTTGTTTCAGGTGTTCTAGTTGTTATAGGTGTTATAGTTGTTTAGTTGTCTTAGGTGTTTTAGGTGTTATAGGTGTTCTACTTGTTTTGTTGTTTTAGTTGTTTCCGTTGATTCAGTTGTTTAAGGTGTTTCAGTTGTTCCAGGTGTTTTAGTTGTTTTAGGTGTTCTAGTTGTTTTAGTTGTTATAGGTAATTTAGTTGTTAAAGTTGTTTTAGTTGTTTTAGTTGTTTTAGTTGTTTCAGTTGTAAAGTTGTTTTAGTTGTAATAGTTGTTATAGTTGTTTTAGTTGTTTTAGTTGATATAGTTATTATAGTTGTTTTAGTTGTTTTAGTTGTATTAGTTGTTCTAGTCGTTTAGTTGTTTTAGTTGTTTTAGTTGTTGTAGTTGTTTTAGTTGTTATTGTTGTTTTAGTTTTAGTTATTTTAGTTGTTTAGTTGTTATAGTTGTTATAGTTGTTTTAGTTGTTATAGTTGTTTTAGTTGCTTAGGTGTTTCAGTTGTTTAGGTGTTTTAGGTGTTATCGGTGTTCTTAGGTGTTCTTTGTGTTATATGTGTTCTAGGTGTTTTGAGTGTTATAGGTGTTTAGGTGATTTAATTGTTCAAGTTGTTGTATGTGTTATAGTTGTTTTAGGTGTATAGTTGTTTTAGGTGTTCAAGTTGTTTCATGTGTTTTTGTTTTTCCAGGTGTTATAGTTGTTTTAGGTGTTTCAGGTAATTTAGGTGTTATAGGTGTTTCAGGTGTTTAGGTGTTATAGGTGTTGTAGGTTTTTTAGGTGTTCTTGGGTGTTATAATTGTTCTAGTTGTTTTAGTTGTTTTAGATGTTTAGTCGTTTCAGGTGTTATAGTTGTTTTAGGTGTTTTAGTTGTTCTAGTTGTTTTAGTTGTTTCAGTTGTTTTAGTTGTTTTAGTTGTTCTAGTTGTTTTAGTTGTTTTAGTTGTTTAAGTTGTTGTAGTTGTTTCAGTTGTTCAGTTGTTATAGTTGTTTTAGTTGTTTGAGTTGTTGTAGTTGTTTTAGTTGTTTTAGTTGTTTTAGTTTCTGTAGTTGTTTTAGTTGTTTTAGTTGTTTTAGTTGTTTCCGTTGTTATAGCTGTTCTAGTTGTTTTAGTTGTTAAAGTTGTAATAGTTGTTTTAGTTGTTTGTGGTGTTTAAGTTGTTGAGTTGTTTCAGTTGTTTTAGTTGGTTTGGTTGTTTTAGGTGTTTTAGGTGTTAGTTGTTGTAGGTGTTGTAGTCGTTTTAGGTGTTATAAGTGTTTTAGGTGCTTAGGAGTCTGTAGGTGTTCTAGGTCTTATAGGTGTTTTAAATGTTTTAGGTGTTTTAGGGGTTTTATGTGTTTTAGGTGTTTAGTTGGTTTAGGTGTTTTAGTTGGTTTAGGTGTTATTAGGTGTTTTAGGTATTTTAGGTGTTGTAGGTGTTCTGGTTGTATAAGGTGTTCTAGTTGTTATAGGCGTTTTAGTTGTTTTATGGGAATTAGTTGTTTCATGTGTTTTAGTTGTTTTAGGTGTTATAGTTGTTCTAGGTGTTTAGTTGTTTTAGGTATTTTAGTTGTTCCAGTTGTTCTAGTTGTTTCAGTTGTTTTAATTGTTTTAGTTGTTTCAGTTGTTTTGGTTATTGAAGTTGTTTTAGTTGTTCTAGTTGTTATAGTTGTTATAGTTGTTTTAGTTGTTTTAGTTGGTTTAGTTGTTAAAGTGTTTATAGTTGTTTCAGTTGTTTTTGTTGTTGTGGTTGTTTCAGTTGTTTCAGTTGTTTTAGTTGTTGTAGTTGTTATATTTGTTTTATTGTTTTAGTTGTTTTAGTTGTTTCAGTTGTTATAGTTGTTTTCGTTGTTTCAGTTGTTTCAGTTGTTTAGTTGTTATAGTTGTTTTAGTTGTTTTAGTTGTTATAGTTGTTCTACTTGTTTTAGTTGTTTTAGTTGTTGTAGTTGTTTTAGTTGGTTTAGTTGTTTCAGTTGTTTCAGTTGTTTTAGTTGTTTTAGTTGTTTAGTTGTTCCAGTTGCTTTAGTTGTTCTAGTTGTTTTAGTTGTTATAGTTGTTTTAGTTGTTAAAGTTGTTTTAGTTGTTTTAGTTGTTGTAGTAGTTCTAGATGTTTTAGTTGTTATATTTGTTTTAGTTGTTTGAGTTGTTTTAGGTGTTTTAGTTGTTTCAGGTGTTCAAGTTTTTTTTTGTGTTGTAGTTGTTTTAGGTGTTTTAGTTGTTCTAGGTGTTCAATTGTTATGGGTGTTCTAGTTGTTTTAGGTGTTTTAGGTGTTTTAAGTGGTATAGGTGTTTAAGGTGTTTTAGGTGTTTAGGTGTTATAGTTGTTCTAGTTGTTTTAGCTGTTATAGGTGTTTTAGTTGTTTAGGTGTAATAGTTGATTTAGGTGTTATAGTTGTTGTAGGTGTATTAGTTGTTTTAGTTGTTTTAGTTGTTTTAGTTGTTTCAGTTGTTTCAGTTGTTTCAGTAGTTTTAGTTCTTTAGTTCTTTAGTTGTTCTAGTTGTTTTAGTTGTTTTAGTTGTTCTAGTTGTTGTAGTTGTTTTTAGTTGTTTTTGTTGTTTTGGTTGTTTCAGTTGTTCAGTTGTTTTAGTTGTTTTAGTCGTTTTAGTTGTTTAATTGGTTCTAGTTGTTTTAGTTGTTTAAGTTGTTTCAGTTGTTTAGTTGTTGTAGTTGTTATAGGTATTTAGTTGTTATAGGTGTTTCTGAGAGTTTCAGTTGTTATAGTTGCTATATGTGTTTTAAATGACTTAGTTGTTTTAGTTGTTTTAGTTGTTCTAGTTGTTTTAGTTGTTATAGTTGTTTCATTTGTTTAGTTGTTGTAGTTGTTTTAGGTGTTTTAGTTGTTTTAGTTGTAGTAGTTGCTGTAGTTGTTTTAGTTGATTTAGTTGCTCTAGTTGTTTTAGGAGTTTTAGTTGTTTGGATGGTATAGGTGTTTAGGTGTTTCAGTTGTTTTAGGTGTTCTAGTTGTTTTAGGTGTTCTAGTTGTTTCAGGTGTTCTAGTTGTTTTAGTTGTTTAGTTGTTATAGTTTTTTTAAGTGTATCAGTTGTTTTAGTTGTTTAGTTGTTTTAGTTGTTCAGTTGTTCTAGTTGTCTTAGTTGTTTTAGTTGTTTTAGTTGTTTCAGTTATTTTAGTTGTTTAGTTATTCTAGTTGTTTAGTTGTTTTAGTTGTTTTAGTTGTTTTGGTTGTTTAGTTGTTGTAGTTGTTTTAGCTGTTTCAGTTGTTTTAATTGGTCAAGTTGTTTTAGTTGTTGTAGTTGTTATTGTTGTTTTAGTTGTTATAGTTGTTTTAGTTGTTTAGTTGTTTAGTTGTTTAGTTGTTTAAGTTGTTTTAGTTGTTTTAGTTGTTTAGATGTTTCAGTTTTTTCAGGTGTTTAAGGTGTTATAGGTGTTTTAGGTGTTCTTTGTGTTATAGGTGTTCAAGGTGTTTTAGGTGTTGTATGTGTTCTAGGTGTTATAGTTGTTTAAGTTTTTTTTAGGTGTTTTAATTGTTTTAGATGTTTTAGTTGTTTTAGTTGTTTAGTTGTTTTAGTTGTTTCAGTTGTTTTAGTTGTTTTTGTTGTTGTAGTTGTTCAAGTTGTTCAGATGTTTCAGTTGTTTTAGTTGTTTCAGTTGTTTTACTTGTTTTAGTTGTTTAGTTGTTGTAGTTGTTTCAGTTTTTTTAGTTGTTTAGTTGTTTAGTTGTTCAAATGGTTTTAGTGGTTTTAGTTGTTTAGGTGTTTTAGTTGTTTAAGTTGTTCTAGTTGTTTTAGTTATTTTTGTTGTTATAGTTGTTTTAGGTGTTAGGTTGTTTAAGTTGTTCCAGTTGTTTTAGGTGTTGTAGTTGTTTAAGGTGTTGTAGGTGTTTTAGTTGTTGTAGGTGTCATAGTTGTTTTAGTTGTTTTAGTTGTTTCAGTTGTTTTAGTTGTTCTAGTTGTTTTAGTTGTTTCAGTTGTTTAGTTGTTTTAGTTGTTTTAGTTGTTTTAATTGTTTTAGTTGTTTAAGTTTTTTAAGTTGTTTTAGTTGTTTACTTGTTGTAGGTGTTTTAGTTGTTTCAGTTGTTTTAGGTGTTTTGGTTGTTCTAGGTGTTGTAGTTGTTTTATGTGTTATAGTTGTTTTAGGTGTTTCATTTGTTTTAGGTGTTTTAGTTGTTATAGTTGTTTCACTTGTTAGGTGTTTAAGTGTTTTACGTGATTTTGGTGTTTTGGTTGTTTTAGTTGTTTTATTTGTTTCAGTTGTTCTAGGTGTTTTAGTTGCTCAGGTGTTTTAGTTGTTTCAAGTGTTCTAGTTGTTCTAGGTGTTCTAGTTGTTGCAGGTGTTATAGTCGTTTTAGGTGTTTAGTTGTTGTAGGTGTTTTAGTTGTTTAAAGTGTTATAGTTGACTTAGGTGTTATAGTTTTATAGGTGTTTTAGTTATTTAAATTGTTTTATTTGTTTAGTTGTTATAGAGTTTATAGTTGTTATGGTTGTTTTAGTTGTTTTAGTTGTTATAGTTGTTTGTAGTTGTTCTAGTTGTTATAGTTGTTATAGTTGTTTTTGTTGTTCTAGTTGTTTTATTTGATTTAGATGTTCAGGTGTTTCAGTTGTTTAGGTGTTTCAGGTGTTATAGGTGTTTTCTAGGTGTTCATTGTGATATATGTGTTTTGGGTGTTTCAAGTGTTATAGGTGTTTTAGGTGTTTAGTTGTTCAAGTTGTTTTAGGTGTTTTAGTTGTTTTAGGTGTTCTAGTTGTTTAAGGTGTTCTAGTTGTTTTGTGTGTTGTAGTTCTTTTAAGGTGTTATAGGTGATCCAGGTGTTTAGTTGTTATAGGTGTTGTAGTTGTTTTATGTGTTTTATGTGTTTGAAGTGTTATAGATGTTCACGGTGTTCAGGTGTTATAGGTGTTATAGTTGTTTTAGGTTTTGTAGTTGTTTAAGGTGTTACAGTTGTTTTAGGTGTTATAGTTGTTATAGGTGTTTTGATTGTTTTAGTTGTTTCAGTTGTTTTAATTGTTTCAGTTGTTTTAGTTGTTTTAGTTCTTTAGTTCGTTAGTTGTTCTAGTTGTTTTAGTTGTTCTAGTTGTTCTAGTGTTTTTAGTTGTTGTAGTTGTTTTTGTTGTTTTAGTTGTTACAGTTTTTCAGTTTTTTTAGTTGTTCCAGTTGTTTTAGTTGTTTCAGTTGTTTTAGTTGTCATAGTTGTTCAAGTTGTTTTAGTTGTTTTAGTTGTTTTAGTTGTTTTAGTTGTTTCAGTTGGTTTAGTTGTTGTAGTTGTTTTAGTTGTTCCAGTTGTTTTAGTTGTTTGGGTTGTTTTATTTGTTGAAGTGGTTTTAGTTGTTTTAGTTGTTAGTTGTTTTAGTTGTTTCAGTTGTTCTAGTTGTTATATTAGTTTTAGTTGTTTAGTTGTTTTAGTTGTTCTAGTTGTTTTAGTTGTTTTAGTTGTTTCAGTTGTTTCGTTGATATAGTTGTTAGCTATAGGTGATTTAGTTTTTATATGTGTTTCAGATTGTTTTAGTTGTTATAGTTGCTATATGTGTTTTATATGTTATAGTTGTTTTAGTTGTTTTAGTTGTTTCAGTTGTTGTAGTTGTTTCAGTTGTTTAGTTGTTGTAGTTGTTTCAGGTGTTATAGTTCTTTTAGTTGATTTACTTGTTGTGGTTGTTTTTGTTGATTTAATTGTTGTAGCTGTTTTAGGAGTTTTAGTTGTTTAGATGTTTTAGGTGGCTTAGGTGTTTTAGTTGTTATAGGTGTTTTAGTTGTTTTATGTGTTCTAGTTGTCTCAGGTAATCTAGTTGTTATAGGTGTTATAGTTGTTTAAATTGTTTTGGTTGTTTTAGTTGTTTAGGTGTTTCAGTTGTTTTATGTGTTTCAGGTGTTATAGGTGTTTTAGGTGTTCATTGTGTTATATGTGTTATAGGTGTTCAAATGTTATAGGTGTTTTAGGTGTTTTAGTTGTTTAAGTTGTTCTAGGTGTTTTAGTTCTTGTAGGTATTGTAGTTGTTTTAGGTATTCTAGTTGTTTTATGTGTTGTAGCTGTTCTATGTGTTCTAGTTGTTTCCGGTGTTTTAGTTGTTATAGGTGTTTTAGTTATTTTTTTTGGTGTTTTAGGTGTTTTAGGTGTTATAGGTGTTTAGGGTGTTTAGGTGTTATAGGTGTTTTAGGTTTTTTAGGTGTTTAGGTGTTATAGTTGTTCGAGTTGTTTTTGTTGTTATGAGTGGTTAAGTTGTTTAAGGTGTTTTTATTGTTATAGTTGTTTTAGTTGTTTTAGTTGTTTTAGTTGTTTCAGTTGTTTTAGTTGTTTCAGTTCTTCAGTTCTTTAGTTGTTCTAGTTGTTTTAGTTGTTAGAGTCGTGTTAGTGTTTTTAGTTTTTATAATTGTTTTTGTTGTTGCAGTTGTTTCATTTGTTCAGTTGTTTTAGTAGTTTTAGTAGTTTTAGTTGTTTTAGTTGTTTTAGTTGTTCTAGATTTTTTAGTTGTTCTAGTTGTTTTTTGTTGTTCAAGTTGTTATAGTTGTTTAAGTTTTTTTAGTAGTTTCAGTTGTTTAAGTTGTTATAGTTTTTTTTAGTTGTTTCAGTTGTTTTAGTTGTTTTAGTTGGTTTTGTTGTTCAATTGGTTTTAGTTGTTTTAGTTGTTTAGTTGTTTTAGTTGTTTTAGTTGTTTTAGTTGTTCTTGTTGTTTTAGTTGTTTAGTTGTTTTAGTTGTTTTAGTTGTAGTAGTTGTCTTAGTTGTTTTAGTTGTTGTAGTTGTTTTTGGTGCTTTGGTTGTATTAGGTGTTGTAGTCGTTTTAAGTGTTATACTTGTTTTCGGTGTTTTAGTTATTTTAGTTGTTGTAGTTGTATTAGTTGTTCTAGTTGTTTTAGTTGTGTCAGTTGTTGTAGTTTTTTTAGTTGTTATAGGTGTTTCTGAGTGTTTTAGTTGTTATAGTTGCTTTATGTGTTTTAAATGTTCTAGTTGTTTAGTTGTTTTAGGTGTTTTAGTTGTTTGGTTGTTTAGTTGTTTTAGTTGTTATAGTTGTTTTAGTTGCTCTAGTTGTTTTAGTTGTTCAAGTTGTTTTAGTTGTTTTAGTTGTTTAGTTGTTAGTTGTTTTAGTTGTTCTAGTTGTTTAAGTTGTTTTAGTTGTTTCAGTTGTTTAGTTGTTGTAGTTGTTTTAGGTGTTTTAGTCTTTAAATTTGTTCTAGTTGTTGTAGTTATTTTAGTTGATTGAGTTGCCCCAGCTGTTCTAGGAGATTTAGTTGTTTCGATGTTTTAGGTGTTTTAGGTGTTTAAGTTGTTTAGGTGTTACAGTTATTTTAGGTGTTCTAGTTGTTTCAGGTGTTCTAGTAGTTATAGGTGTTATAGTTGTTTAGTTGTCTTAGGTGTTTTAGGTGTTTTAGGTGTTCTAGGTGTTATAGTTGTTATGTGTGTTATAGGTGTTTTATGTGTTTAGGTGTTTGAGGTGTTATAGGTGTTCTACTTGTTTTGTTGTTTTAGTTGTTTCCGTTTATTTAGTTGTTTAAGGTGTTTCAGTTGTTCCAGGAGTTTTAGTTGTTTTAGGTGTTTAGTTGTTTTAGTTGTTTTAGGTAATTTAGTTGTTAAAGTTGTTTTAGTTGATTTAGTTGTTTAGTTGTTTCAGTTGTTTTAGTTGTTTTAGTTGTAATAGTTGTTATAGTTGTTTTAGTTGTTATAGTTGATATAGTTATTTTAGTTGTTTAGTTGTTTTGGTTGTATTAGTTGTTCTAGTCGTTTAGTTGTTTTAGTTGTTTTAGTTGTTGTATTTGTTTTAGTTGTTATTGTTGTTTTAGTTTAATTGTTTTAGTTGTTTAGTTGTTTTAGTTGTTTTAGTTGTTATAGTTGTTTTAGTTGCTTAGGTGTTTCAGTTGTTTAGGTGTTTTAGGTGTTATAGGTGTTCTTAGGTGTTCTTTGTGTTATATGTGTTCTAGGTGTTTTGAGTGTTATAGGTGTTTAGGTGTTTTAATTGTCCAAGTTGTTGTATGAGTTATAGTTGTTTTTGGTGTATAGTTGTTTTAGGTGTTCAAGTTGTTTTATGTGTTTTTGTTTTTCCAGGTGTTATAGTTGTTTTAGGTGTTGCAGGTAATTTAGGTGTTATAGGTGTTTCAGGTGTTTAGGTGTTATAGGTGTTGTAGGTTTTTTAGGTGTTTTTAGGTGTTATAGGTGTTCTAGTTGTTTTAGTTGTTTTATGTGTTTAGTTGTTTCAGGTGTTATAGTTGTTTTAGGTGTTTTAGTTGTTCTAGTTGTTTTAGTTGTTTCAGTTGTTTTAGTTGCTTAAATTGTTCTAGTTGTTTTAGTTGTTTAAGTTGTTGTAGTTGTTTCAGTTGTTCAGTTGTTTTAGTTTTTTTAGTTGTTTTAGATGTTGTAGTTGTTTTAGTTGTTTTAGTTGTTTTAGTTTTTGTAGTTGTTTTAGTTGTTTTAGTTGTTTTAGTTGTTTTAGTTGTTCTCGTTGTTATAGTTGTTCTAGTTGTTTTAGTTGTTAAAGTTGTAATAGTTGTTTTAGTTGTTTTTGGTGTTTAAGTTGTTGAGTTGTTTCAGTTGTTTTAGGTGGTTTAGTTGTTTTAGGGGTTTTAGGTGTTAGTTGTTGTAGGTGTTGTAGTCGTTTTAGGTGTTATAAGTGTTTTAGGTGCTTAGGAGTCTGTACGTGTTCTAGGTGTTATAGGTGTTTTAAATGTTTTAGGTGTTTTAGGGGTTTTATGTGTTTTAGGTGTTTTAGTTGTTTCAGGTGTTCTAGTTGTTTTGTGTGTTGTAGTTGTTTTAGGTGTTTTAGTTGTTCTAGGTGTTCAAGTTGTTATGGGTGTTTTAGTTGTTATAGGTGTTTTAGTTGTTTTAAGTGGTATAGGTGTTTAAGGTGTTTTAGGTGTTTAGGTGTTATAGTTGTTCTAGTTGTTTTAGCTGTTATAGGTGTTTTAGTGGTTTTAGGTGTAATAGTTGATTTAGGTGTTATAGTTGTTGTAGGTGTATTAGTTGTTTTAGTTGTTTTAGTTGTTTTAGTTGTTTCAGTTGTTTCAGTTGTTTCAGTAGTTTTAGTTCTTTAGTTCTTTAATTGTTCTAGTTGTTTTAGTTGTTTTAGTTGTTCTAGTTGTTTAGTTGTTTTTAGTTGTTTTTGTTGTTTTAGTTGTTTCAGTTGTTCAAGTGGTTTTAGTTGTTTTAGTTGTTAAGTTGTTTTAGTTGTTTTAGTTGTTCTTGTTGTTATAGTTGTTTAGTTGTTTAGTTGTTTTAGTTGTTCTAGTTGTTTTAGTTGTTTCAGTTGTTTAGTTGTTGTAGTTGTTATAGGTATTTAGTTGTTATAGGTGTTTCTGAGTGTTTTAGTTGTTATAGTTGCTATATGTGTTTTAAATGTCTTAGTTGTTTTAGTTGTTTTAGTTGTTCTAGTTGTTTTAGTTGTTTTAGTTGTTTCATTTGTTTAGTTGTTGTAGTTGTTTTAGGTGTTTTAGTTGTTTTAGTTGTAGTAGTTGCTGTAGTTGTTTTAGTTGATTTAGTTGCTCTAGTTGTTTTAGGAGTTTTAGTTGTTTTGATGGTATAGGTGTTTAGGTGTTTCAGTTGTTTTAGGTGTTCTAGTTGTTTCAGGTGTTCTAGTTGTTTTAGTTGTTTAGTTGTTATAGTTGTTCCAGTTGTTCCAGTTGTTTTAGTTGTTTAGTTGTTTTAGTTGTTTAGTTGTTCTAGTTGTCTTAGTTGTTTTAGTTGTTTTAGTTGTTTTAGTTATTTTAGTTGTTTAGTTATCCTCTAGTTGTTTAGTCGTTTTAGTTGTTTTAGTTGTTTGAGTTGTTTTAGTTGTTGTAGTTGTTTTAGTGGTTTCAGTTGTTTTAATTGGTCAAGTTGTTTTAGTTGTTGTAGTTGTTATTGTTGTTTTAGTTGTTTTAGTTGTTTTAGTTGTTTAGTTGTTTAGTTGTTTTAGTTGTTTCAGTTGTTTTAGTTGTTTAGGTGTTTCAGTTGTTTTATGTGTTTAAGGTGTTATAGGTGTTCTTCGTGTTATATGTGTTATAGGTGTTTTAAGTGTTATATGCGTTCTAGGTGTTATAGTTGTTTAAGTTGTTTTAGGTGTTTTAGTTGTTTTAGATGTTTTAGTTGTTTTAGGTGTTCTAGTTTTTAAAATGTTTTTTGTTTATTAGGTGTTCTAGTTGTTTTAGGTGTTCTAGGTGTTTAAGGTGTTATAGGTGTTATTGGTGTTAATGTGTTATAGGGGATTTAGGATTTTTAGGTGTTTTTAGGTGTTATAGGAGTTCTAGTTGTTTAGTTGTTTTAGGTGTTCTAGTTGTTTCAGGTGTTATAGTTGTTTTATGTGTTATAGTTGTTCTAGTTGTTTTAGTTGTATAGTTGTTTACGTTGTTTTAGTTGTTTTAGTTGTTTTTGTTGTTGTAGTTGTTCAAGTTGTTTAGTTGTTTTAGTTGTTTTAGTTGTTTCAGTTGTTTTAGTTGTTTT
>SDVV010004663.1:0-19958 GCA_016164225.1 Gammarus roeselii
AAATATACATAGTCTCTATAGTCTCTATTCAAGGGTGTGTGCGTACAGTCGTCGAGAGGCCGAATTTCTGTCGCAAGGTATTGTGGTGAACCTTGTACGGTATTTTATGTGGGGAACATTAACTTGTGTATCTGTTATATCACACGATATTGAAGGCTGAGGACTTCTAGATAAACATGGGTGGAATATATGTCGGATTTATTTGCAAATATACAAGTCGAGAAAGATGGGAATTTAAGTTAGGTGTAAGAGGAGCGAGCACGGGCAAGTAACCAGCCAGTCGGTATCGGGATCGAGCTTACACGGACTCTCCCAGAATATCCCTTGCTGCTCCATCCATTTCACTCCCGTCACAAGCGTGGCCCGTGACGAAATTGTCCCTGCACCGGGCGTCATCTTAATTGCTGTATGCACCCAAATGATTTCCGTTCGCTTCAGATGAGCTTGTTTACTGCTCATAGGTTCTCGTATTATAAATTACCTTGTCAGACTATACTACCCGACCTTCCGGCCAGCACATGTCTAATGTAATAGGAATTTATTGATGACCATCTACTCTCCGTAAATCTCTCTTGTTACGCTTTGACATTGCCCAAGTATGGGGACATAACACTCCCTCCCTCTTTCTAAGAGGAGATACCGGACAACCGTATTATACACGACCGAACATTGGTCTCTATCATGGTCAGTTACCTCATTTATATTAATCGTGCTATGTACGATTTGTTTCCAGCTATGCACCGATCAATTGGACGACGTTCTCTGCCGGAACGTCTTGGTTGGTCTTTATTTGGGATTTCCTGCGTTGGCTCATTTGTTTTGCGATGGTATCAGTCATTCTCTGTCTAGATGAGCATCTACTCTCAGGAAATCTCTTTTGTTACGCATTGACATTGCCCAAGTATGGAGACATGACAGTATCGTGTGTGGTTCTTTGCACATGACGAATCTCCAGCAACATAGTGTTAATTACTCACCAATATATTATGTAAACAATAGTCAAGATTTATTACCCATGCAATCAATTAAAATCATAGACCTTGGTGTCTTTCCCGTCTCTTTTTATTCGCCTTGACCCTCCTTCACTATCACTATACCTATATGCTTCAATCATCTTCAATCTTACGTTTCGTTACACTCACCTCATCCACGATGCGTGCTCCTGTTCTCACCGCAGCCACGATGCCTGCTCCTCTTCTCACCACAGCCCAATGCGGTCTCCTGTCCTTACTGCATCCAAGATGCCTGCTCTTGTCCTCACTGCAGACCCAATGCGGGCTCCTGTCCTCACCGCATCCACGATGCCTGCTTCTGTCCTCACTGCAGCCCCAATGCGGGCTCCTGTCCTCACAGCATTCACGATGCCTGCTTCTGTCCTCACTGCAGCCCCAATGCGGGCTCCTGTCCTCACAGCATTCACGATGCCTGCTTCTGTCCTCACTGCAGACCCAATGCGGGCTCCTGTCCTCACAGCATTCACGATGCCTGCTCCTGTTCTCACCGCAGCCTAATGCGGGCTCCTGTCCCCACCACACCCACGATGCGTGCTTCTGTCCTCACCGCAACCCCAATGGTGTCTCCTGTCCCCACCGCATCCATGATGCGTTCTTCTGTCCACACCGGACCCACAATGCGTGCTCTGTCTTCACTACCCTCACAATGCCGGCTCCTGTCCTCACCGCATCCACGGTAACTAATCCAGTCTGGTGAATCACTCTTTGCACTGACACGCGAGACAGGGACGCCAGTAGCCGCTGATCCTACACTTTAAAAGTGAGACCTACATAATCAATCGTGAAGCTATAGGTTGTGTTACTCATTTCGTAGACACCCATGTTGTCTGAAATACGTGGAAACTTGCGAAGACCAACGCCCGGGCACCGTAATATAATCTAAAGTAGCATCGACCGTCCTACACATAAAACACCTACACTGTAGTCTATCTGAAATGATATAATTTAAACGTTGTACTTTTAATTATGAATTATAGTTTCTTAAGTGCGTCAACATTTAATTTTAACATTTCAATGCACGGACACAATAACTGGAATCGTTCCATGTTTGCTGTTTTTTTTCACTGACCCATCATATATAAACAAACCTAGCTTTTATTTAAGTAGTGGTGGTATTGTCTCCCTCCGACTCGTCGACGTGTGGTCGGGACTGTAGCAGGCCCTAGAAGTGTTTTTATTATTTAAAAAAAATATCTGTTATTATGCGTATTTTAGAGGGAAAGTGGCATTATTTTATTCCCGTTGCTCTTTACAAATTTTGTCCGTTGTTTCCGGGGAACCCAATGAATTTTTACTCTATTGGTATAAAAATAACAGGAAAGTATTGATTAATATGCCACAACAAACTCCAAAATGGCAATTACATTGGAAAGAAATTGGAAAGAGGCAGCGGGAATGTATCTTTTCTGTGAGTTGAGTTTACAAACGCAGGTTTACATCATCAGATATCGAAGTGCGGTTACTGCATCGTAAAAATATATTTATTTTCGGATACATTTTGTTGTAAATAATTTTTTTATCAACACTTGATGGGCGAGTTTCCCGCCATTTAGTAATAGTATCTAAAAACATATGATATTATGAAAATTGCTGTTAATATTCCTAAACACTTTACAGCAAATACAAACGAAGTCATACTAATCTCTTGATCTTTCAGTGCCAAAAAATTGTCATCCAAAAAAGGTACTCCAAATAGCACTCGAGTAAACAAGCCAGTTCACGATGTAACGCCTCATTCGCATATAAACTAGTTCTTTCATAATTTCTAGAAAATGATATTGATTAAATTTGCTATTTCCTACTCATTCTAGTTATAAATAGGTGTAAGAACACGAAAAACGACCCAAAGGATTCGTGCAGGTGATCCGAGGACCTTCAAGAAATCTGCGACTCATCGCTTAGATATTCATCTAACAGGAAGCGCTCCATAAAAGTGCGTTCAAGATTAAGGCAGCTAGACCATGAATAAATTATTTTCTACCAACAGCACTTAGAGATAAATAAATTTTCTCTGTAACCGTGGTGGTTATGGTGGTGATTGTGAACCATGAGGTAGTCAATATACAAGGTATGAGGAGTAATGATGGTGCCCTTCAATTTTTAGAAATATCAATCTTGAATAACACGTACATTTGCCCTGCGGGTTAGAACTGCGCATCTTGGAATAATACGTACGTTTACCACGCTGGTTGGGAACACATGCCGCTGTCCCGCAGGTTAGATACAAGCACCCTTAAGTTAGGTTAGGTAGGCTACTTTACGCTCGTAAAGAAGCTAGCAAATAAAACCAGCTGCACGCAACGTAACGCAACACGTTGGAGCTAAACCACTAACTACCCCATGATACCTAACAGCACCAGGAAGGGTACCACAGTTCGCGTTTAGATTTCGTGCTTTCCTCTAACAGTAACTGTTTCAGGCGCTGTAACATCTTTTGAATGAACCGGACATCACATCGTCACATATTTTCAGGTTTGTAAGTGGTAATTATTGGATATCAACTTACTTCGCACGAGTATTGAATCTTCACGAGCACACGCCCCCTACTGATTTATAAGTTTCTGTGTAGAAACTGTAAATTGAACAAAAGTTTACGCGAGCATTCAAACAAGTCTTGCTCTGGCGTCCAAATAAATCCCTAAAAGTGTTGTAACTATTTCTGTAGTAGTGTACGTTCTCATTGGACGGTACGCCGTTGTGCATAAGGAAGGGCGAAAAAAATATTTAGTTCTTCTCATGCGGCGCAGGTAAATTGAAACAATATCAGTAAAAATATGAAGGTAATACTTTTCACGTGTCACTCGAGTTATGATGGGATATTACTCTATCAGTTATTCCTACCCGATTTTCTAAAGAATAGTATCGCATACTTCTATGAAAGGCAGAAACACTGAAATAGTAAATAAATGTTAAAAATGCTTCAAGTTTTTATATCTATGACGAGTGTTGATTTATGCGAACCACAGGTAGGTCCTCGTAGGAATACATCGTGTGTGACAATGTGGCTGTCGCGCCGACGTGTTACGTTATTTTGCGTGCAGCTTAACATGCTTGCTGGCTACGTTGCGAGCATATTATTGGAACCTTACCTTACAACCTAACCTAACTTAGCGGTACGTGTTTCTAACCACGCAGGGCATATGTATATATGCCCCGCTCACATTTCGGTTTCCGAACCTTTGAGGAATAGCGGCCATATGTAAGGCTTGTAGCCACCAGAAAGTGTAATAATTGTTTCTGAAAATTGCTCTCAAGTTGAAGGCCCGCAACATGTAATGTATGTTTGAAGACGCAATACCTACCATAATCAATTGAGCACAAATCTTTGGAGTAACCTCAAATTACTCTGTCTTCTGCAGGATGAAGCAGAGTAGATTAAATTAGTTTTATAATCATGTAGGATGTGGCCGCAAGGTTAGGACACCTATTAATATTGTTGGATGTGGCTGCCAAGTTAGGGCACCTATTAATATTGTTGGATGTGGCTGCAAGGTTAGGGCATCTAATAATATTGTTGGACGAGGCCTTTAGGTTAGGGCACCTATTAATATTGTCAGATGTGGTCGCAAGGTTAGGGCACCTATTAATATTGTTGGATGTGGCTGCGAGGTTAGGGCACCGATTATTATCGGATGTGGCTGCATGGTTAGAGCACCGACTATTATCGGATTTGGCTGCAAAGTTAGGGCACTTATTAATGTTGTTGGAAGTGGCCGCAAGGTTAGGGCACTTATTAATATTGTTGGATGTGGCTGCAAGGTTAGGGCACCTATTAATATTGTTTTATGTGACTGCAAGGTTAGGGCACCTATCAATAGTGTTGGATGTGACTGCAAGGTTAGGGCACCTATTAATATTGTTGGATGTGGCTGCCAAGTTAGAGCACCTACTAATATTGTTGGATGTGGCTGCCATGTTCGGGCACCTATTAATATTGTTGGATGTGGCTGAAAGTTAGGTTACCTATCACTATTGTTGGATGTGGCTACAAGGTTAGGGCACCTACTGATGTTGATGGATGTGGCCGCAAGGTTAGGGCACCTATGGCGAGCATTATGCTATTGACGCCCATAAGCCATTTTGATCGCGATTCGTAGATTACGATAAATTTGATCAGAATGATGAAAGTGTTATGTTGGGATTGCCAACGTACAGTTGTCAGTAAGGTCAGGCTATCTTGCAAACCAGTCAATTGCGCTTTTGGATTAATTCAATCTTACCAGTATTAAGTAAACGTTTGGGTGTCTGACCAGCTTACTCAGACACCTTCTCTAGATGCTGCCTCGCGTTTGTAGAAGCGTCATTACTAAATTTTATCCATGAAATTTTAGATTACCAATACTGTAGCTATATTGAAAGCAATACCATCGCGATTTTGTTTAATATTCTTAGTGAAGAAAATGTTTTTAAGAATTAAGTGCCAATAAGTGATTAGTCAAACGGTATTTTGTGATTAGTCTCATTCAAACGGAATTTATTGAAAATTACAAATACTTCTTAGAAATTTTTCACCAGCGAGAACATGTTGATATTTATCGATCTATGGATAATATCATAGGCTGATTAAAATGTAACTAAACAAATTTCACTCAAGAGCTGTGACTGAGGCTAGGTAAAAATCAGATTATCAGTCTCGTTAATCATCACCCTGCACTTATCGAGCTCCCTACGACGGAAGTTGATTCAATGTACCTCTTAGCTTATAACTGTTGTAGATTGATTTTTCTTTCGTCATCAAGTGAATGGGTTTATTGTTAATACTATTCAACTGTTGTCAATAATAGGCAAGACATTTGGAGTCATTTATTGATGACATTTCGATGGGATTAGACAAACTAATCGTCCTTATTCTGGTTTACAAATCTATGCACGCGCCTCTTTGCCTCGTGTGTTTAGGTGATACGATGCGCTCATTGCTCATGGATCAACTATGGCAAATTACTTGCCAAGGTCTGCTAAAATTGATAACGCCTTACAATATTTGAATTATGTTTGGTTCTATACATTCAGAAATGAATTCCATTTCGATGTTCGCAATTTTTTAGTTCGCATATTTATCGCCGCTCGGTGAATGTGGAAGCTTATCGAGCGTTTGTTACGCACTGTGTTAACTTGTGCTCTTGGAAGATATGTGCAGGAAACGCTTATTTGGGATTTGTTATATCTTAAGATATTGATGGCTAAGGACTTCTAGATGAATAATAGTGGAATTATATATCGGATATATTTGCAACTATACAATTTATACAAGTCGAGAACATGGGAATTTAAGTTAGGTGTAAGAGGAGCGAGCACAGGCAAGTCACTAGTCTGTATCTGGGTCGAGTCAGCACTGACTCTCTGACTATCCCTTGCTGCTCCATCCATTTCACTTCCGTCACAAGCGTGGCCCATAAGGTTATTGTCCCTGTACCGGGCGTCATCTTAATTGCTATATGCACCCAAATTATTTCCGTTCGCTTCAGATCAGCTTGTTTGCTGCTCATAGGTTCTTGTATTATAAATTACCTTGTCAGACGATACTACCCAACCTTCCGGCCAGCGCATGTCTAATGTAATAGGAATGTTATTGATGAGCGTCTACTTGCGGAGATCTCCTTCGTTACGCATTGACATTGCCCAGGTATGGGGACATGACAGGATTGTATACATTGTAGGTATATTCTTGCTATGCATTTTCATAGACCATCTCCTAAGCATCGCAATAAATGTGCTGCATGATTTCCAAACGACAATCAACGGCTCTTTACGTTGTTGAAATATGCTTACTCATCATTGCTCACTAATTGAGTGATGTAGACCTACGAAACTTCAGACCATAAATAAAACTTATTGCTAACTTCATTAACAGCAAGGTCGGCGAACTTTCGACGATCATGTCAACAAATCCGCTCCTACTAAGTCATTTTCCAAGCAGTCTCGCATAAAATGGTGCTATTGCTTTCGTCATATGCGTGCGACAAAACGTTATCTCATTTCATTTGAAAATCCTAGCATAAACGTTGGGCTGTTTGCCAGCACATGTTACTATAATTATTTTGAAGCGAACGAGTGCGGTCTGTAAATCGACGATTTGCAGTTGTTTGTGTATCGCATGCATCGCTGCAACTGAGAGATTGCTGTTGAAACCATCGATATTTCTTTTCATTCGTTGAAACATAGAATAACAGCTGTTGAAGATTATATACATCGTTCTTTGTGTGTGTTGATAATTTCCATTATGATAGAATATACAATTTTACAGTGAGCCTGGCAAGGATCTTTATAAAGGGATAAAGATTCTGATAGCGTATACAATTTTACAATGAAGCCTGGCAGGATGAATCGAGTTTTTTTATCGTTCTAAATGGATAAAGATAGGGATACAGGTACAGATACGGATACATACACTAGGCCGCATCCCCCGGAAAGGGTGGTGACCGACGGCAAGGCGCACCTCGCCCTCATACGCTCACACTCACAACTTAGCCCTTTTGTGCTAAAGGGTCCGGCCGGTACACCCTCAACATACACTATGGGTCACGAGTGCAGTCCGAGGATCCGTCGTCAGCAGCAGGGCCAGACAGTTTTCCCTGGTTTACCCCCGCCGCGTCATAATGGCCGGGCCCCCCCAACTTTGGACCATCCCGACAGCGGGGTGCCAAGGGCGGGAAAGCACATCAGAGCAGCGTCAAAATCAACCATTCACAACCATTCTCCACTCACGCCTGTTCATTGCACGCTCTCTCGCCACCTCCACATTCATGTCTCTCCTTCCCATCGCCTGCTTCACACCATCCATCCACCCAAACTTCGGTCTACCTCTAGGCCTGCGACCATTCGCCTCAGCATTCATCACCTTTTTCACCAATCTCCCTTCATCCATCCTCTCAATATGTCCGAACCATCTCAGAGCACGCGAATCCACTCTGTCCTCCAATTTCTTCACCATCCCTGTTCTGTTTCGAACCACGTCGTTGGTGATCCGGTCTCTCAGCGTTACTCCAGACATGCTCCTCAAACATTTCATCTCGAAAACATTCAACCTTCTTCTCTCCTCTGCTCTCACCCCCCAAGCATCAGCTCCGTAGAGCACAGTTGGGACAACAACACCCTCAAACAGCCCTCTCTTTGCTTCCTTCCCCAACGCCCTACAGCTCATTACACTCTTTAGTGCACCGAACACTTTACATCCCTCCTTCACTCGCGCCTTCACTTCAGTTTCCACTGGTCCAGTTATCTCCACATGGGAGCCCAGATACTTAAAACACTGAACTTCCTCCATGAGCTCTCCATTTAGGATGACACTAATTTTGCTGGCGTGGACATTCCTTGAGCATCTCATTACTTTACTCTTACCTACGTTCACTCGAAGCTTCCTCCTCTCACACACTCAACCAAACTCAGACACTAGCCTACATAGCTTCTCCTCCGAATCCGCAACCAGGGCCGTATCATCAGCAAATAGCAACTGGCTCAACTGCCATAGTGATAAAAGTCAAAAATCTGTGTCGATCGGCCTTGTAGACACTGTCATCGGAAATACCGGTAAAGAAGAACAATGCTCTATTCGGGGAACAAGTTGTAAAGGTTGAGTCTAGTACCAAGATTCCTTCTTATCATGAGATAGAAAAACATGTAGCTATATAATTTTTGTATTCTACTATAATGGCAGAGGACTTTGTGAAACTCTGGTAATGCTAATGGTTCATTTATATATTTTTAACTGTAAACAATAAAACGCAAGGATAATTGGGAGCACGAGTAGTCTTCTGGATCGAGAAATAACGTGACGCTGTGGGTTCTGGTTCTGTTCAATAATGAAGGACCTCCCAGGACCGTCTCCTATCGCTGCTGGAAAGCGCATTTGTTCTCGTGTCTGTTGATAACTGACATTTGCATAGAACCCTCTAGATAGCACAGGCTGATCCCATATTTGTGATGCAACTTCAAATTCACGTTTGCTTGTTTTAAAATTTTGTCATTCACAGTAACTTAAAATTCGGTAAAGCCGGTCAAGATGCCAGCATTCTCTGCAGACTAACAAAGATCAGGATCCCCACCGCAACGAACGCTAGCCCTCCAAGACTGACTGCTCCACCTCAATCGAAGACGACCGGACCAATTTACTGCATTACGTAGTTGAGCAGAACCGTGCACAAAATTAGGAATTTACTGAAACAAACGATCGGCGTTTCAGAGCAGGAAACTGAAGACCTCACAGCAGAATCTAGCGCAATCTACAAACGTCTAACGAGACTCTAGTATCATGCCAAAGCTATATTTGTTCGAATCCACGAACTCGTGAAAATCCGAGAAAAAAGGAAGCTCGCTACCTACACAATCATGTGCCTCCACCTTCACATCCGATAACATCCTCAACGACTCGCTATCCCAAAAACACTCTAATCGAGCTCCAAAAGCTTCAAGGAAGAAGCAGTTCTCGACATTTAATTAACACAACATGTTCAATAACGGTCTCAACTTTTCAGAACATTTGAAAATCATATTCGACGCCATGGACAGATCGGATATTTAGTATTGGGCTTCATTATACCGGCCGCCCAGTTCTAAACATCCCCACCAGCGGTCACGAATGCTGCACTGTTCTAGTAGATACAAAACTTCAAAGCGACCCGATACTCTTCAAGATCAGAATATGCCAAAAGTCATGCACAATCATAACGCATTCAACTTCTCTATGAGCTCAGGTTTGATTAATGTTGAAAATCTCATGGAGGAGCAGGCTGATGAGTTCATCAACAGACTCGTTCAATACGAAGTCTGAGTGGACGAAGAAAAAATCGCACCAAAAATCACACCTAAAAGAAACTCCACCACGGCCCTCCTGCTAAAATTCCACTGCTCTACACCACTAAAATACACTGAGATACTTTTTCTTGACACTAAAACAAAGTTTACACTCTTTGTTAGACTTCAGATGCGATGTTATAAATGCCAGAAATACGGACATACGAGCAGTGAGTGTCACTGCAAGCAAAAATGCTCACACTGCTCTCAAGACGACCATGACAGACGGGATGATGCCCAGTCGTGTCTATCCAAAGAATCCCACAGTTTTTTCAGCAAAGTAACGGCCACCCCACGTGACAAAAAGATAGCCTACCCCTAAGATAAAAAAGATAGCGAAATTCTCAGATTCCAGGTGCACCACAAGGTTGGGCGACTAGAGGCTATAGCCTCGATGCACTACTCCCAGGCTGAACCTCCCACACAGGAGAAAAGATCAACATCATTCCATACTGAATTCCTCATAACTCTCATAGATAGAGGTGCAGGCAAAGTTGCTCCCTCTACGAATCCATTCATTATGATGAACTCACTCTCACAACAACTAGGAGGTAAATCGGAAACCGTCCGCCAATTGGGTTCGATGTCTCCGGCCCACGTCGTAAACTCGAACAAATTCAAGCTTTACAAAAATTACCCACATAGACAAACACAAAGTAACTGTTGAATTACATTCGTCTTTAAACAGACAAACACAAAGTAACTGTTGAATTACATCAGACTTGAAACAATACCAAACGGATTATGTACACTTTGCTGCCCTACCCTTCTCCCCCAAACAACTGATTTGAGGGCTTTTGCAGCAGGTTTGGCAAAGGATTACGGTAGTTTCTCTAGCAGCATGGATCAAATTACGGAACTCTCTCTGCCGCATACCAAATCACTTTAAGACCTGACGCACCGGAATTCATAGAAAACCCAGGTGAACAAAAAAAAATGAACTGACCCAGTTGCGACATGGCCTGCAATCTGCAAAAAAAAAAGTTTTGAATATGGCCACGTTATCAAATTCTGCAAGTTGTTTGTATATACTTACCTCAACGCTAAGAAGTGCGCCGGTGAGCACGGCAGAAAGGACTGTAAAGTCGTCCAACCTACTTGCTTCTACTGCTCATGCCTACATGAGGCAGGCGACCGTGACAGCCAAAAGCACATTGACCAAAAATAAATAAATATCATACAGAATGACCGAGGTCACACTAAAACAAGCCATTCAAATCAGGCACGACGAAAATCCAAATCGCCTTAAGTATGCCAAAGCAGTTAAATCTATACAACAAAATCCAACCCTTTAGTCTATACACATCGTCAACACAACCGAATAACAAGACCTCAACACTCCTCCTCCTTAATAGCAACACCTTCGCACCCAGCCTAGTGACTGCCCTCGAAATTGAGGTAAGTGGCTCTAGCAATGAACCCACCGGTGCCCAGAACACAGTGATCTCCTCGAGCCTACATGAGTCAGGCGGACCAACTCCATCAAGCTGGAGTTGCCTGCGGTGGTGACGGTGGCGGCGTCTGGGGCTTCGGCCCCAGCGAAAATCGTTCAACCCACCCTGTTTCAGATCCTCGCTTTTGGGGGGATTGCGCCTTGTGCGCCGTCTCTGCGGTGTTGACGTGGACGCTGCCTGTGCGCTGCCCGGGCCTCAGGTCTACCGACACTTACAAGACACCTGAGTCACGAGATATATACTCATTTTTTTCATGGACTAGTGAAATATCTCTGTTCCCCATAAGGTTATCGCTGCACACGTCTAGTTGGGGCGTTGCAGTGTGGTTGAGGGACATGAACACGCTGCAAGTTTCAGTGTTCTGGTGTCCACGATTAGAATTATACCACACGGGTGGCTATTTGTTAACTGCCACACAACTCACGAAGTTAATTCAGATCGCAACAAAAACACTCAACCCCACCACTAAGCCGGTCACCCCTGTCTCATCTCCCACCTCCCTTGTCTCAACACGCGCGTGGCGGTGGGTATCGAGGATTTCCGGCGGTGCGCAGGTGGGAACCGGGGCTAAGCAACAACAAAAACAACAACAACAACAACAACAACACCGTGATGGATGCTTCCTTTTATTCGACCATGCAGAGTGGCCCACTATCACAAACACGAAAGGCAACGAGATGAAGACGTCTCCGATGCCTGCTCGCCACGAAACAAAAAGATCAACAACAGCCCACAAACAACAGCTCGTCATGATCAGAACGTTGAACGACTTCTATCAGTTTCAATCGAGGCCCCACCCAGCTAAAACCATAGAGAGGGATTCAACTCTCAGTTTGCATGCCTCACTCTAGAACACCTCACCAGCGAGAATGATCGTCGCCTATGTGAGGATGCGTTGAAAATCTTCAACGAAAACCTCATACCCGTTAAACAACTATGTACTTACCTCATTTGACCTAATATCTCGCAGGCTACATAAACAACCTTACAGTTAAAAAATACTTCCATAGAAGAAAAGCGCGGTCACTTACGAAGCAAACACACGAAGCACCGAAATATATACACTGATGGCTCCAGAACAGCGGACGGAGTGGGAGCTGCCGCCGTGTGCTGAGAACCTTCACCTTCTCTGCTGCAGAGCTGTACGCACTCGAATTAGCAATCTCCATTACAAAAAAAAATAAACTGAAAACTTAGCACTATGGACACCCTGCTCTCTGTAAAATGCAACACGATCTATTCACAATGTCCGAGACGGGTCAAGCGGTCGAATTCTGCTGGTTCCATGGACACGTGGGAATAAGAGGAAACAAGCTTGCAGATTCCCTCTCTAAGCAGGCGTCTACCCATCAAAAACAAATTATCACCATACATTACAAAGACTTGTTCGGAATCATCAACTCGCGTATAACATCGCGATGAAACGACTTGTGACAACTGAGTGGAGAAAAGATGATATTAGTTAAACCCTCGGTAGGAGAATAGGAAACAAATTTTTTCAATAGAAGAAACCCAGTGTTCATTAACCGTCTGTGCACAGGACACACGTGGATAACTCACAACCACCTAATGAATGTAGACATTAGATTGGACGCCCCACCATGCCCCTCTTGCCACCAGGTGGCAATCGGTGTGTAACACTTATGGATTGAAATGCACTCGCAGCAGTCCTGTGAGCTAACCTACCGGAAAAAAACTGATATCGTTCGGAAAACATACCGGAACTATACGAAGCTGTGTGAAACCATCCGTGTTTAAATTCTCCCCGTTTCTGAACACACTAGCTTGCTTGTACTTCACAGTTGAAGAGCTTATTTGACCTCGCGCACAATATTATGCGAATCTACCAGAACCGATAGATCTTTGTGCCCTACGAGGGAGCGTGTGAGAACTCGCGTTTAGGCTCCGGTGGAAATGAAGTCCAAATCAAATACGTTCACCATGGTTTTTAATAAATTGAATAGTAGTCACTGCAGGGTGCACGTGTTTTTGGAGAGAACGAACATATTTACCTGCTGGGTCGTCGATGAAGGGAGTTCTGTCAGATGATGCAGACACTAATTTCATTAGCTACCCAGTAGGTAAACAAGACCTCCACGGGAAGCTAGTTGGTGTAGGTTTGAGGCTTTCAGAGTGTCTCACCCGACCCGTCTCTGAAACGATGCAAGGACAACCCACTGATGCCACGGGACAGAAAAGTCAACTGGAGATGAGCTGAGAAATGAGTCTTGATTGACTTCGAGTTAGAAACACTCTGTTTTACCAATCTATATTTTTACACATTTTACAAGGCCCATTTTTGTAAAATTACACTGTTGGGTTTAGAAAAATACACTTCTGGAAATGATCTGACCTTGTTTGGCCATGCTGGCGGGTTTTTACGGGCCTACTGACCCTTATGTCAGAGCTCTGGTGGAGATCTAATCTTCACTCTTAACATTTTGGTTTAGGAAGCATTTTGGATGATCTCTGGTCATAATTTTTACATTTGTTCAATAAAGAGTGTCAAATAGTATATTGAGTTTTCAGATATAGTATATTGAACACAAAAATGTAACTCAAGGATTTAGTACTTTTGCGAATCCGGTAGAGGTGTGGCCTGGAATTCATGAACTGGCATGTATCCTTCCCTTCTATTTCAAAATGGGTATTCTGTATAAATTAATTGAAAAAATTACGTGAAAATACTAATTGAGAATGTTATGATAGGTTTTCCTGAATCATTAAGTATTTTTAAGAAAGCGCCTGCAATTTCTGACATATTACTTTGAAAATTATGCTTGGTATTCACAAAAATCATAACCTGAAATTTTTCCTTCAGGTGGTGGGATAGAATTTGAATAAAATCGGTCTCAATTCTCGCCACAACCCTCTTGAACATCACAGCCACTTCATTTCAGGTAAGAAAGGAAAAATTCGTTTAGTTAGTTTTTCCATGAACGATAAATATTGGGCGCCAGAATTGTCCGACGCGCACTAAATTAATCAGGATGAACACTGCCTTGGTTGTTACAAACTTCGATTGTTTAGATGGGTACTCTGCATTTACCTTGCAAAAGGAAAGCAGGATTTTTGATTTACAATACAATTAATTTGCAATGCCAATCTGTGTTGTGAGCTTGCTGGTTTTTAAATAAAGTCTACTTCTATTTGTCCGTGTCTTTGGTTATGTTGAATGAATAGTTTGTTCCGTTAATTGAATAGTAGCTCATTACCTTGCATGGGTTTCACGGGCAACGTTGCGTACCTTTTGGTTAGTTAATAAGGTCTACTTGGATTGGTCAATGTCTTTAGTTCCGTTAATTTAATAGTAGCTCATTACTCAGGATGTGTTTCACGCGCAACATTGCTTACCTCTTGGTTAGTTAATAAGGTCTACTTGTATTGGTCAATGCCTTCTAGTCCGTTAATTGAATATTAGCTCATCACCCACAGTTTCACTGAATACGTTGCTACCCGCGGTGGCCAAGTAAATTGCGTGCTCTCCAGACGAAGTGAAAGAGCGCATATTGAGTGTTCGAGCTTAAGCGATAGTGCAGCACCTTTGTGGATTGAGAGACAAGGCATTCTCTATCTCTGTGATCGTTCACTTGAGTCACCCTCCAGCCGGGAAAGAAATAGCTGTTGGCATGTCTATATTTACAGTGGCTGTTCTGAGTGTTGAGCTGGAAATATCGGACGCATTCACCCAACAAGTACTTGGTTGTGTTTTCAGTTAATTGCGCAACTGTTGAGTGTAAAGGAGAAGCTTATTCTCAACAAGGTTTCCTCTCATAAAAAAGCTAACCCTCGAGCACTGGTGGTAACAAGTCCCTGATTCTCATTCCGATAATATGAGTAGCTCGTCAGCCTCTTGCGTCGAGTCACGAGGTGTTGTCGACATTCTTTGATTGGGTGTCGATGGTCGGTATTGTATTTACGGCAGTGTCGAACACTCGATTGAGATTGTTATAGCGCTCGCAAGAATCGTAATGGCAATTGAATACTTGTCATTGGCCACATTGATAGCATTTGTCTATGTGTTCGACAACACCAGAATAACTTGTTTGCAAATGGATGCAGCACTGAATGCCCATGTTGTACTGTAAGGTGTGTAAGTAAAAGCATTGCACGGTCGGCAAATATCAGATCATAAATTTATCTGTTAATCCTTCAATGATTCAGTCTCGTACTGTAAGTAATAGCATTGCACGGGCGGCAAGTATCATCATAAATTTATCTCTGTTAATCCTTCAATAATTTAGTCTCATACTATAAGTGACAGCATTGCACGGGCGGCAAATATCAGATCATAAATTTATCTCTGTGAATCTTTCAATAATTCAGTGTCGTACTGTAAGTAACAGCATTGCACGTGCGACAAATATCAGATCAAACATTAATCTTGGTTAATTTTCAATAATTTAGTTTCATGCTGTAGTGGATACTCTCGTTTCTCTAATATTGAAGCCCTATTACACCGGCGTAGGTACAGACTCTAGCAAAAGTTAGCCGACCATAAAGTTCTTGATTTTTTTTTTGGATGAAAACAATCTTGCACGATTTGTTGATACATAGCATTGCTTTGATGATGTAAACTTTGATTCGGAATGTGTGAAAAATTAGTTACAGAAAAAGTGCAGCGGGACTACATCCTTTTTAGCCCTTTGCCTTTCAGGCCCAAAAGGGCTGAGATTGTCGTCAACCTGTCCGTCCGTCACATTCAAAATGGTAAGGCTTCGTGAGTTATGACCTGATATGATGTTAATGGCAGAAATGAAAGAAGCCCATCAAATGCAGTGCTGCTCTCCACGTCGCTTTTCAAGTTGTCTTGTTTTGCAAAATCTAGCATTGGAACTTGACAATTTTTGGTGTTGCTTATCACATCTTTTACGGGAAGTTTTCTTTCAGATGCTATTGATTAACCAATATTTGACGATGGATTTTGAAGCTTTATAGCTTGCTGTGAAGAATGACGCAATGCTGAGCTCTGTTTCTATTTTATTTTTGTTTAATCTACTTCCGAATTAGGATACTCTTCAGTTGATTTCGATACGGCATTTATACTTGGCAGATTTCAAGTTAGGTGTTTGCGCGCCGTAGAAGAGAGCGATGCAGAAAAATGCCAAGATTTTGCCAATAATGGCTAAATTTGGCCGCTTGATGTCTTGAATTAAAGTTCACTATAATAGGCTGAGCTTCACGACAGCTTTTTGAAATTTATTTGTGTTTCTTCTAAACCGATCCGCAAACTGTAGCAATATTTAAGGTGTTGTCCATCGAGTCTTCTTTTCAAAGCTGGGATGGGGCGGGGGGGGGTCAACATTCAGAGCATTTGTTAATAATACATGTTTTTTATGTTACTCCCAGCTCAAACTAAAGGACAGCTCTGTCCTTGAGGTAAAAATTGAGCTTCGAACTTGTTATGCTTTCGTCTCTTTCGAAACATTTTTCTGGCTGCAAAATGCTAAATCTTTGTCCATTATGTTAGGATTTCGTCGCTCTATTGCTCAAATTTAAGAACTTATCGACACTCACAGTTCTAAGTCTATTTTATAAATTCGTTTTCAATTTTGAGAATCGAGCTATAATCTTACCAGTTTTTCCCCTCTTGTTCTTCCCGTCCTATACGTGACATGTTTTTCAGATTGCTACGGCATTGCAAATGCTGTTTGGATATCTGCGTTTGAAATTCATCTTGAAATTCGTTTTGAATTTTCCAAAATTGTGATCTGAACGCTGCTGTACTTCGGATGTTGATTTTCAAGTCATTGCGAGAGATGATATTTCAAAATGCGAAGGCTTCGCCAGTACTAAGACAGCCTCATATGCAGAGCTTCTATTTCGAACTTTTAATTTAATTAATTCAAAAATAGAGTTCTAATCTTCGCATTATTTCAACACAGCCTTAGCCATTCTTGTACGAGGATCACATTTATAAATAACAGGTTGTTTTCAATAGTAAAGATGTCTCTGCTCGGCCAAGTGCGCGTGATTTACTCCTACATTCGATGTGATTTTGAATCCTACGCAATATGTCAGAACATTCCACTCTATTTGTCGAAAGTTCAACGCAATTTGCTGAAAGAATCAACGCAAGATGTCTAAAGAATCAACGCAAGATGTCTTAAGAATCTACGCAATATGTCAAAAGATTCAACGCAATAAGAATGTCGAAACATTCAACGCAATAAGTATTAAGGTTTTCAATAAATATTTGTTTGTAATCTACCCATGTATCTACCCTCGGTATCTGTTTTTTTTGCAGTATCTGTTTTTGGTATCGGGGGTAAACAGTCGATGGCACCTATAATGTTGAACATTTTCATCTTTAATTGTTTGAATTATCGTTCGGAAGATCTCAAATAAACACATATTCGTGTTACGACAATTGGTGATCATAAACACCATATTCGTGTTACGACTATGAGTAAGCATTAACACCAGATTCGTGTTACAACTATTAGTAATCATTAACACCATATTCGTGTTACGACTATAATTAATCACTAACACCATATTCGTGTTATGCCTATAAGTAATCATTAACACCATATTCGTGTTATGCCTATAATTAATCATTAACACCATATTCGTGTTACGACTATAAGTAATCATTAACACCATATTCGTGTTACGACAATAAGTAATCATTAACACCATATTCGTGTTACGACTATTAGTTATTATTAAGACCATATTCGTGTTACGAAAATTCGAATCATTAACACCATATTCGTGTTACGACTATGAGTAATCATTAACACCATATTCGTGTCACGACTATAAGTAATCAATAACACCATATTCGTGTTACGACTATTAGTTATCATTAAGATCATATTCGTGTTACGACAATCAGTAATCATTAACACCATATTCGTGTTACGACTATGAGTAATCACTCACACCATATTCGTGTTACGACTATTATTAATCATTATCACCAAATACGTGTTACGACTATTATTAATAATTAATACCATATTCGTTTTACGACTCTAAGTAATCATTAACACCACATTCGTGTTACGACTATTAGTTATCATTAACACCACATTCGTGTTACGACTCTAAGTAATCATTAACACCACATTCGTGTTACGACTATAAGTAATCATTAACACCATATTCGTGTTACGACTATAAGTAATTATAACACCATATTCGTGTTACGACTATAAGTAATCATTAACACCATATTCGTGTTACGACTATAAGTAATCATTAACACCATATTCGTGTTACGGCTATTGGTAATCATTAACACCATATTCGTGTTACGACTATTAGTTATCATCAAGACCATATTCGTGTTACAACAATTAGTAATCATTAACACCATATTCGTGTTACGACTATTAGTTATCATTAAGACCATATTCATGTTACGACTATTAGTGATCATTAACACCATATTCGTGTTACGACTATTAGTTATCATTAAGACCATATCCGTGTTACGACTATAAGTTATCATTAAGACCATATTCGTGCTACGACTATCAGTTATCATTAAGACCATATTCGTGTTACGACTATTAGTAATTATTAACATAATATTCGTGTTACGACTGTTGGTAATCATTAACACCATATTAGTGTTGCGACTATTAGTAATCATTAACGCCATATTCGTGTTACTATACTATAGTAATCATTAACACCATATTCGTGTTACGACTATTAGTAATCATTAACATCATATTCGTGTTACGACTATTAGTAATCATTAACATCACACTCGTGTTACGACTATTAGTTATCATTAACACCATATTAGTGTTACGACTATTAGTAATCATTAACGCCATATTCGTGTTACGACTATACTATAGTAATCATTAACATCATATTCGTGTTACGACTATTAGTAATCATGAACACCATATTCGTGTTACGACTATTTGTAATCATGAACACCATATACGTGTTACAACTATTAGTAATCATTAACACTATATTCGTGTTACGACACTAAGTAATCATTAACACCATATTCGTGTTACGACTATTAGTTATCATCAAGACCGTATTCGTGTTACGACAATTAGTAATCATTTACACCATATTAGTGTTACGACTATGAGTAATCATTAACACCATATTCGTGTTACGACTATTAGTTATTATTAACACCATATTCGTGTTACGACTATGAGTAATCATCAACACGATATTCGTGTTACACTATTATTTATCAGTAACACCATACGCGTGTTACGACTATCATTAATCATTAACACCATATTCGTGTTACGACTATAAGTAATCATTAACACTATATTCGTGTTACGACAATAAGTAATCATTAACACCATATTCGTGTTACGACTATTAGTTATCATCAAGACCGTATTCGTGTTACGACAATTAGTAATCATTTACACCATATTAGTGTTACGACTATGAGTAATCATTAACACCATATTCGTGTTACGACTATTAGTTATTATTAACACCATATTCGTGTTACGACTATGAGTAATCATCAACACGATATTCGTGTTACACTATTATTTATCAGTAACACCATACGCGTGTTACGACTATCATTAATCATTAACACCATATTCGTGTTACGACTATAAGTAATCATTAACACTATATTCGTGTTACGACAATAAGTAATCATTAACACCATATTCGTGTTACGACTATTAGTTATCATCAAGACCGTATTCGTGTTACGACAATTAGTAATCATTTACACCATATTAGT